>CM061137.1:62114692-62223416 GCA_030789695.1 Scilla litardierei | reverse complement strand
CGACACCTTGTTGGCCATTCCCGTAGCCGACCGGAAGATCGATGTCCTCTTCTTGGATCATGCCCTGAGGCTGACCGTGTGGCCCATCGGTGAGTCTTCTCGAAACCCTTTGTTTAGAGTGTTTGTCAGGCGGATCCGGCTTAAGTAAGGTTGTCTCCTTGACCTGTCCTTTTTTGCACGCGGGTTTGGCCACGGCCCTTCTCAGTCTTTCATTCCAGCCTCTGTGCCCAATCCCGTCCCCGGGGGGGGAGGGGGGAGGTTTCATGTTTCGGAGGTTCGAAGGAAGCCTGGCGTTGGGTCTTTCGGAGTTGGCACGAAGCGAGCGAGGGAGCAGTTTCCCCAGGTCCAGTGAGGGGGCAAGTAAAAGAAGGCTTGGGTCTGCATCGTGGTCAGTGACACTCCCCCCTTGATGCTCCTGCCCAGCCTCCTCAAGCGAAGGATAGGTGGCCCTGGGGCGGGCCCTCTCCATCGCGCTCGGGGCCACCCCCGGAGGATTACGAGCGGTCCTTGGGTATGTTCAGGTCGGTCGAGGCCGATCTACTGCGGTCCAGGGAGGGGTTACTCAGTCCTCAATTTTCGGTGGGGCTGAAGGAGTCCGTCTTCTCCGACTGTGGGGTCGCGACGCGGCTAGCTGAGAACTGTTGCCTGCCCCAGGATCAATCCATGTTGGACGAGGTGAGGGGCGACTGACTCACAGCCTTCGTGATACAGGCCAGGTATCAGGTAGGACCTTGCATGGCAACATGCCTCACTTTCTGTCGGAGCCTCTAACTTGTCCCTTCCCTTTGATGCAGTTGTCCTCGGTCGGCCTTTTGATGAGGCGCCAATTCGTGGCGCTCGCGGATGCAGGGACAGATCGCACCCGAAAATCGACAGCTAAGGAGGGTGCTAACGAGGCGGCCCAGGATGTTGAGGTTTGTGTCATGTCATTGGAGACCTGACTGGCCGAGCTCTCGTCTGACCTAGAGAGGTCGGACATGGAGAGGGCTTAGGCACTAGCCGAGAAGTCGAAGGCCGAGGATCGGGTCGTCGAGCTGGAGAAGCTACTGATGCAAGAGCGGTTGGTGACCTAGCAGAGGAGGCTGACGTCCTGGAGCTCGAAGGGATCCTGGGAGTGGTGGAGGAGCGGGAGCAAGCTCTCTTGGCCAGGCTCAACATAGTCTCCCGAGAGGGAGAGAACGGGCGGGCAGAGCACCAGTGTCAAGTCGCCATCCTCGAGGCCCAGATCAAGAAGCTCAAGGCGGTGGATCCCTGGCGTATTGACAAGGAGGCCGTGGATGAGTATGCCACGTCTTTCGTCGCCGGGGCGATGTACGAGGCATTTGAGAGGGGGTTCGCCCGTTGTTGGTCCGAAGTTCAGCGGAGGTTCCCGCACTCTGGGGCCGGTTTGAGGAGATCTGGATGGATTCTGAGGGTGAGGAGGAGGCCGACGTCGACCGTCCTGAGGGTACCGATCAGCTGGGTGGTGCTCTCGTGGTTTCTCGGCTGCTCAAGGAAGAGGAGGGGCTTAACCCATCAGCGCCCCCCTTTGCTTTGTATATGATTTTTTTGGCTTTTTGTCGTGCTTCTGTAATGTACAGGTCCACGTTTGATCAAACTGTTTTCTGAAAAAAGTTTTCTTTCTTTCGCGCTGTAATGGTATGCCCCTCTCGCAATTCCGGTCGTGATGTTAGAGCGGACAGGTTTGGGGGAATCGGGTTGCCCTTCTTGACGATCAGTCCACTAGGCTGATGCCCAAGGGAATGTTTCCCGTTTCATGGCTGAACAGATGCCCGGCTTGCCAAGGGTTGTCCTTGGCCTTAAGGTCGAGCGGGTGATCGTCCTACTGTGGGACTTGCCTCCAGCCTTATGGTCGGTCGGATCGGTCAACCTGCTGTGGGAGCTACCTCCAGGCTTATGGTCGATTGATTGATCAACCTGCTGGGGGCGTTGTCCCCAGCCTTATGCTTGATCGGGTCGGTCGGCCAGCTGGACGAGCTACTTCCAGGCTTACAGAGATCGATTGATCGGCCTGCTGGGGGAGTTTCCCCCAGCCTTATGGTCGATTCGGTGACCGGCCCACTGGGGGAGTTGCCCCCAGCCTTATGGTTGATCGGGTTCGGTTGGCCAGCTGGGGAAGATACCCCCAGTTTTATGGTCGATCGATTGATTGGCCTACTGTGGGAGTTGCCCTCAGCCTTACAGTCGATCGGTTGGTTGGCCTGCTGGCGGAGTTGCCCCCGGCCTTATGATCGAGCGACAGATCGGCCTGTTGGGGGAGTTGCCCCAGCCTTACGGTCGATCGATTAGTCGGCCTGCTGGGGGAGTTGCCCCCAGCCTTACGGTCGAGTGGCAAAAATCACTACTACAAAAAAGACATTTAATAGCACATGTTAGACAACGCTTGCCAATTATAAGCACTGATTATTAGATGCACAGATAATAGACAGCGCTTCTTTCTGCAAGCACGGTTAAAGGTTGGATAATAGACAACGCTTCTTTCTGCAAGCGCCGTTAAAGGTCCGATAATAGATAGTGCTTCTTTCTGCAAGCGCTATTTATTAGAAGCACAGATAATAGACAGCTCTTCTTTCTAAAAGCTCTGTTAAAGATCAGATAACAAACAACGCTTCTTTCTACAAATACTCTGTTAAAGATTAGATAATAGACCGCGCTTCTTTCTGCAAGCGCGGTTATAGCCCGTGCGATCATTTTTCCCCTCTATTAAACTAGGGCACCCCTTTCTCCTTTACTTCGATAGCGCTGCTTCCTCTCCCTATGTAATTGCTCTGTCGAGCCCGAAGCGATTCGGGCAGCACTCCGACTAGCATGTCTAGCGTCACGGTGATATTTGCTGCTTCGACGGTTCCTTTCGTTTGGGACTCTCTTCACAATTTTCATGTCTTTCTTCAAAATTAAGAGGAACTAGTTTTAGGGTTTCGTTACTTTCTTCAAAATTTTCATTTCATGGATAAAGATCTCTAACTTCGGTCGTGGTCGTTTCTTGTTAGGTTGGGGAACAGACGATGCGACGATCATCGAGATCATAGGGCAGGTTCTCCGATCCAGCGCCTCGACATACAGCAGGTGTACAAGGAGACGTATGGCAAGGAGCTGTTCGTGTCTCTGGACAAGGAGATCTCTGTCGATTTTGAGGTACAATTCGATACTGTTTCGGGGTGTTTTCTCACTGCTAAATTGTTGACTGGAGGGCTGGAGGTCAACGTGGTCAAGAGGGAAACATGGTACCTCTGGGATCAGTTGAAGGCAGGTTCACTCGATGAGGGACGCACGGATCCCTGCGTCGGCTTGCCGAAGGGTAACTTCGGCAAAGCAATGACATCCTTGTGGTAGAGACGAGCAGGCTCGTGGATGAGGGTGCTCGGCTCTGGCTGGAAAGACGCTGAGGGGTAGCGTCGGCACCGCTGGATCTACTCGACCTGAATAGACGAGGAAGCTCGGCAGGGGGGTCAGACCTTGGTTTTCACCAAGTTCCCTCTGATGCCTAAGTCAGAACAGGTCTGGAGGATACTCGGTGGGATCGGTATGGCTCATGGGGAGGCCGATATGCGAGTCCTCGGGCCGAGCTATGGAGGAGAAATATAAGGTGGAAAGCAAGGTCATGTGAGATGAATACCTCTCTCCTCTGGGTATCCAGGAAGTGATCCTTTTGTAGGTTGTCCCTCGAGACTCTTTATAGGAATCTTCCTTGGCCACGTCTCCTCAATGTCCCCCACTTCTGCCCCAACGATCTGCCAATTTGATGGCACCTTCATGGGTCATGAAATTGGGCATAATGAGGCCCCTTAATGGTGATTAAGGGGGCGCGCTTTAAGGGGAGCAGTTAGCTCCCACTGATATAGGTCGATGGTAGCGCCCACTTCGGTCCGAGGCCGGCCCGACTCTAGGTCTTCGTGGGGGCCTTCTCGCTTGGCCCGCTCTCTCTCAGGGCCACTGGTTTGCAACACGGGCTTGGGCCGTTCGGTCTTGGCCTATTCACGAAATGGTCATATCAATTGCCCCCATTGCTCGGGCCGTTCAGATTCTGACGGTTTGGTTCGGGCGATATGATTTGTGTGGATTTGACAGGTGCACCAGTCGAGGCAGATGCATTAAATGGAAACCATCATGGCGCTGCTGTTCTGAAATTCTCCTGCCCCTAGGAGCGGGATTCGAAGCGCCGCGCCTTGCAAGATGTCGACGTGTGTGCTCAGGTGGACAGCCCGCGATGGAGCAGAAGGGCCTCGTGGGAGTGGTATTAAGGGAAGTGGTTGCCCAGCGAATGAGGGTTCTGCTCCTTCAGCGATGTCTTCTTCTTCTTCATCCCCCGTGCCTCCCGCCGTTCTTCTTGGTGCCGCATCATGTGTCCCCCCATCGTCCTTTTCTTCTTCTAGCACATGTCATGCTGCCGCTGTCGATCCACCCATTCCACCCCGAGGATCAGTCTCGGAGATCCTTCGTCATGGGGGCAGTCTCTTCGGGGTGCCCTCCGAGGCGTTGGCGTGTCCATCGTCGGTTTGTGCTACTTTAATCAGGTTACTGTGTTCTAGATACATTCTCCCCCGTGCTTCGCCCGAGCCCCTGAGAAGGATGGGAGGGTTTGCTTCCTGAGCCGTTGCGAAGTCGGGGTGTATGAGCAGAGCTTCCGGTTCGGGCTGCGGTTCCCTCTCCACCCATTTATCCTTGTGCTCCTGAGGGCCCATAGGCTTGCCCTATGCCAATTCTGCCCTAATGTCGTCGGGTCTCTCTCGTGGGGTTCATCATGCTCTGCATGCTCCAAGGGATAGAGCCAACCCTTTGCCTCTTTGCCCAATTTTTTCGCATGAGCCACCAACAGTCGGGCGCCTGGACTTTACATCAGTGCATGTTCGAAGAAGAGCTTGGTGTTGGGGTTACCATCTTCCTTGAAGCACTTGAAGGGGGAGTACGTCTTCGTGGGCTTCCCCTCAGAGGTTGATTTTCCGGTCCGATGAGGGGAAGTGATCGACACCTTGTTGGCCATTCCTGTAGCCGACCAAAAGATCGATGTCCTCTTCTCGGATCATGCCCTGAGGCTGCCCGTGTGGCCCCTCGGTGAGTCTTCTCGAAACCCTTTGTTTAGAGTGTTTGTCAAGCGGATCCTGCTTAAGTAAGGTTGTTTCCTCGACTTGTCCTTTTTTGCAGGCGGGTTCGGCCACGGACCTTCTCAGTCTTCCATTCCAGCCTCCGTACCCAATCCCAGCCCGCAGATGGGGGATCATGTTTTGGAGGTTCAAAGGAAGCCTGGCGCCGGGTCTTCCGGAGTTGGCACGAAGCGAGCGAGGGAGCAGTTGCCCCCGATCCAGGGAGGGGGCAATCAAAAGAAGGCTCGGGTATGCGTCGTGGTCAGGGATGCTTCCCCATTGATGCTTTTGCCCAGCCTCCTCAAGCGAAAGATAGGTGGCCCTGGGGCGGGCCCTCTCCGTCGCGCTCGGGGTCACTCCCGGAGTATTACGAGCGGTCCTTAGGCATGTTCAGGTCGGTCGAGGCCAATCTACCGTGGTCCAGGGAGGGGTTACTCAGTCCTCATTTTTCGGTGGGGATGAAGGAGTCCGCCTTCTCTGACTATGGGGTCACGGCGTGACTGGCTGAGAACTGTTGCCTGCCCCAGGACCAATCGGTGTTGGACGAGGTGAGGGGCGACTGACTCGCGACCTCCGTGATACATGTAATGCCCTGATAGCTACTGCACGAGTACTAAGGGGGGGTGAATAGTACTTTAAAATAATCAAGAGTATAATTCCTAATTATTGTGCAAACACAACCAACAATGCGGAATGAAAATTGACAACAATAAAAATCCAACGCAAACAAGCGATGTAACAGGTTCGGATCCACCCAAGTCTCCCCGACTTGTTACCGGCGATCCTACGTCCCAGACACCCGGATCCCCTCCGGCTACTGAGCTAGAATCCTCTAACTCAAGTTTGCACTAAGAAATTCTTGTAGAAACTACTACAAGATCAAATCATACACAAATAAAAAACGTGACTCCCACAAACCGGGCTCACGATCTTCTATCACAACCGAGAGATAAACTTGAAATATCAATTTAAATGAAACAATAAATCACTTACCACAAAACCCTATGCCTTGAGTAAAACTTACTGATTTTAGGACAAGAAGGATTTTGAGGAAGAAGATAGCACCAAACCCTAGCTCCACCAAGATGATCAGCAATAGATGGCTAGGGAGAAGTTGGTGACTTGGATTCAAGCTCTTAGCTTGAGTAGCTCACAATGAATGAGAATCTCTTTTGAGGAAATTAGTGCTCAAAGAGTGAGGGAGAGATTCTTGTGAGAAGAGAGAGCTTAGAAATGAGAGTTTAATGCTTTCTCTTTGATTCTCTAAATCTCAATGATGGAATCCTTGAATGTAAGCTTGAAGCTCATCAAGTATATATAGGAGAGGGAGAAGAGTTCAGCAAAAATTGTGGCATTAAATGCCCAACGGCTCTATTTCTGAAGTTGCTTAATCGGTCTAAGAAGGATCACTGACCGATTAGTTTTGCAACTAGTCGGTCGGTGAACCTTCTTGGACCGACTAGATGGTTGACAGGAAAGATATTGAAATAATGAGAGAGAACTAGTTGGTCTAAGAGGAAACACCAACCGACTAGTTTGACAACTAGTCGGTCGGTGAACCTTCTTGGACCGACTAATTGATCAACAGTAAATGAGCTGAATTTCACAAGGAAAACTAGTCGGTCTAAGAAGGATTGCCAACCGACTAGTTTGACAACTAGTCGATCGGTGATTCTTCTTTGACCGACTAACTTGTCAACAGTAGCTAGGCTGAAATATATAAGGATAACTAGTCGGTCTGAGAAGGATTTCCAACCGACTAGTTTGACAACTAGTTGGTCGGTGAACCTTCTTGGACCGACTAATTGGTCAACAGTACCTAGGCTGAATTGAACTAGGATATCTAGTCGGTTCAAGAAGGATTTTCAACCGACTAGATTGTCATCTAGTCGGTTGGTTCTTCTTCTTGAACCAACTAAGATGCATAAGAAGCCGTGAAATGAAGCGATAAGCTTCGGGAAAGTTTCTAATGGCTTCTAAGACAATCCTAGATTAAAGATATAAGCGTTATGAAGATAGTTAAGCAAATCCCACTCAAGGCTTAACATTCTATACTATGAAGCTAGAAGACAATAAAATAAACATGCCGAACCGTCTTCAAAGCTTCAATCCGAATCTCTAGACTTCATTAATAACTCCTTGAGCTTCAACAAAGCTTCAGGCACAACGATCACGCGCTTTAAGAAGTCTTAAGACGTCGCTTGAGATGTACAAAGTAGTTTGGCAACGATCTCCATAACTGCGCTCAAAGAGAATTAGTTCACGATATTTATGTTTGTTCATAATCAAAACCAAATCCGGGGAATTAATACTCAACATTCTCCCCCTTTTTGGTGATGACAAACCAACATAAATATTAATCAGTAATAATGATACAAATGAAATTTACTTACTCCCCCTGCATTAATGACTCGTTAATTCCGAATTAAATAATGAACATAAGCATCAAGCAAACGAGAAAAGTTGATGACTCGTTAATTCCGAACTAAATAATAAACACTCGTTAATTCCGAATTATTTAGCATTCGTTGTTGTCGTTGATCTTCTCCCGCTCTTTTTTCTAATGCCAAAGGGTGAGAGAATTAATAATGACGTTGAGCTAAGTGATAATTTAAAGCAACTTACCGTGAATCTAATTTGATATGTTAGATTCAGGGGGAGTGAAGATATAAAAATTATCCAATTAGTGAAATATAGGATCGGAATCTATTTTTATATATTCACTCCCCCTGAATCTAACATATCAAATTAGATTCATGGTAAGTTGCTTTAAATTATCACTTAACTCAACGTCATTATTAATTCTATCCCCCTTTGGCATTAGCAAAAAGAGCGGGAGGAGATCAACGACAACAACGAAGGCTAAATAAAAATCTAAACACGAGAGTCAAAGAATACGACAACGGTCCAAATGACACCAAGGAAAACTATCGAAGAATATCAAAGCGTGCCAACGAGACCTTAGTCGAAAAGCGAAAAGCGAAAAGTGAAATCATCAAAACTCAAAATCAAATTCACGTATTGAGTTATGGAACATACTCTCCAATATCAACATTTTTAGCTAATTTAGTGCAAGGATAACAATTCTATGTTTTCATACAAACAAATCTATTTAATCAATATAGTCGACGAGCGACGAAGTCAACATCAGAGACAAAAATACAATGTGCACACAGAAATAAATGGCAACACGATGTGTGTGTGTGTGTGTGTATATATATATATATATATATATATGAGAATAATGGGTATCATACGCCATATGAGAGGGCCTCTCATATTCCCTCTCACATAAAGGGGGCAAGTACAACAAGTACAAGCCCATGTGGGCTTGTACTTGCACCCTTTATGTGAGAGGGAATATGAGAGGCCCTCTCATATGGCGTATGATACCCATTATTTTATATATATATATATATATATATATGGATACAACAAAAATATAAACCATCAGCAGGTCGGTGCACATCATATAACACATGTCACAACATACATCGAAGTGTATCACAAAACATACATACATCAAAATGTATCATGAAACATACAAAAATACATATCCACCCATCTATCCTAGCCACACACTCTCACAACTAAATATATCGTCCAAATGCTCATGGGAGAGTCCTCCAACGAAAGCTCAAGAGGCGGAGACAGGATCTACACCAGCAACAGGCTGTGCAGATGAAGTGGTGGTCTCTGGATCAACTGGAGTGTCCACCGAAGGGATGGTGACAGTAGGAGTGCTCTCGGGAGCACGAGTAGAAGAAGTGCCAACAGAAGTACCCTCGGGGGCACGAACTGGAGAAGAAGTAAGCTCCTCATCCACAGCAGCATCCATGGCCTCCTCGTCAGAAATAGTAGGATGAACCTCAATGTCCAGATGTTCGCAGATGCGTGCAAGCATCTCCTCACATCGTGCAATACGAGCCTCCTGACGGCTCAAAGAAGCAGAAGAGTCAGGGCGAGAAGGCGGAGGAGGAGCAGAAGGGGTAGTCCTCTGAACGTGACGCAAGGCCGCAAGAGACTTCTTGACGGCAGTCGCGTTCAGGGGAGGACCCAAGGGACGCTGATCATCAGGAGGGAGGGGAACACCAAAGCGACGGAAGACAAGAGTCAGCAGACAAGGATATGGAATGTGAGCAGACTTGGTGGACTTCCTGATACACTCAAAGGAATCCATCTTGTCTAAGATAATGTGGGCCCAATTTATCTTGCTCCCAGTAAAAAGAGCGTAGATAAGCTTGAGGAAAGGCTGATAGGGCAAGCTAGAAGAGCCGTACTTCGGGATTTAGGACCCATGCATTAGGCTTGAATGATTTGGACGGAACGCCAATCATGGCGGGAGGAATGACATGGAATATCTCAGCAAGAATGGACTGGTCATGATCGTGGATGTTATCCACGGAGATATCTGAGGGGAGTAGGCCTGAGGAGGAGACACCAATCAACTGCCCTAAGATCTCTGCTGTGAGGACAATGGGTGTCCCCAAGACAGTGGTCTCAGTGCAGTGGGTGTCATCATACTCACCCCGAACTCGATTGGCATAGAATAATTTGACGAGTCTGGGGTAGGGATGCAGATTCACATTGGGATCGTGGCGAAGGTAATCTAGGAGGCCGCTATAAGATAGGAGATCAGCGAGCTGAGGAAAGTCGGAGAACTGAACGAAATGCTCGAGAATCAACGGACAGTGCACGATACGGTTGTATGCCGCAATACACAATGGTTCATCGTGACAAAGAGATATATCAACCCCACTAGAAGGCATGGGAGCCTTCCCCTTCGACGGACGAGAGGAAGAGCGAGGAGGAAGAGAAGAAGCCTTCTCGGTAGGCTCAGTCTCCGGGATATAGTCATCGTCAGAGTCAGAGGGTGGTGTGGGAGAACGGAAGGGTCCAGGAGTCAAAATCTTCTTCTTAGGCTGGGGCTTGGGTTTAGACGAAGGTTTGGGCTTGGAAGCGGCAGCTCTCTTCTTCTTGAGTGGAGGAGAAGAGGAAGAAGGAGAAGTAGGCGATGAGGGGGTCGGACGGGAAGTTTTGGTGCGTCGTTTAGGTTGAGGAGGGTTGGATGAAGGCTCGACGGTCATGGAAGACGGAGCGGTAGGACGGATAGGGATGTGTGTTCTCACCATAAGCTTGAGTCGAGACCGCACACAATCGAACGATATTGAAAGAGATTGATCGAAATTGAACGAAATAGAGCTAGATAGAATCCCTAATATGAACGAGATTTTAGCCCTAAAAACTGAGAGATTGAGAGGAGATATACCAAGGGAGCCCTAGGAGGAAGAAAGATCGACCGTCGGCGACAAACGGCGGCTGGAGATGGCGGCGCATGGCGGAGGAAACTGAACGGACGCGGGTTTGAGGGTTGAGGAAAGATTTCGCACCGATTAGAATGAATTCTAATCGATGCGGGAGGGGGGGTTATAAATCGATTTACGGAGTCAAAACCACAAATGCCCCTGCACAACTAGTCGGTCTGAGTTCAAGTGCTGACCGACTAGAATGCAATCTAGTCGGTCGACCGATGAGCTTGGACCGACTAAATGCAAACATCAAGAGAGGCCAAAGTTAGGGCATGAACTAGTCGGTTTGAGTTCAATCACTAACCGACTAGAAGTGAAACTAGTCGGTCGGCAAATGAACTTGGACCGACTAAAAGAGTCCAAAAATTTGAAAATATGAAATTATGAGTTCTCTCCAAAGAACACTTGGACAATTCATCGAAAACACTCTCATATGTTCTTATTCTACCCCATAAAACTAGAAAATCATAAATTCGACGCGCAAATCGAAAAACCAATCATAAATCCCTAATATCACAACAAATCTAGCATGACTATATAAATATCATTTTCATGCAAAATTATCGAAAATATGAATCCTAAATCTCGGATTCACCCATAATCCCCAATTCTCGACGTAACCGCACAAAGGAATCTTCCTTGAGTGGTTTCGTGAAAATATCGGCGATTTGCTTCTGGGTTTCAACGTACACTAAAATGATGTCCTTTTTAGCAACATGATCATCTAGGAAATGGTGACGGACATCTATGTGTTTGGTACGGGAATGGTGTACCGGATTCTTAGAGAGACATATTGCACTTAGGTTGTCCACCATGATAGGGCAAGTATCACAGTTTATACCGAAGTCTTTAAGAGTGTGTCTCATCCAAAGAACCTGTGCACATGCAGCACAGGCGGCAATATATTCCGCCTCGGTGGTAAAAAGTGATACGGAATTCTGCTTCTTAGAAAACCAAGAGACAAGAGAATTTCCTATAAAATGGCAAGTGCCACTAGTACTCTTCCTGTCGGATTTGCATCCAGCATAATCTGCGTCACTATATGAGATTAACTCATATGTGCTAGACTTTGGATAAAATAATCTGTAGTCGAGTGTGTAACTTAAATAGCGGAAAATACGTTTAACCGCTACTAAGTGTGATTCCTTAGGTTGTGACTGATACCGAGCACAAACACATATGGCGAACATTATATCAGGCATACTGGCAGTAAGATATAATAAACTTCCTATTATACCTCGATATAGACGAATGTCTACATCTTTGTCGTCCGTATCTTTATCAAGATGTGTAGTAGTGGTCATAGGAGTCGTCTTGCCAAAAGCATTCTCCATTCCAAATCGCTTTAGCAACTCCACCGTGTACTTGGTTTGGTGGATGAAGATTCCATCGTGCATTTGGCGAATTTGGAGTCCTAAGAAATATTTGAGCTCACCCATGTGGCGCATCTCAAATTGGTCCTTCATGACATTAGAAAACTCTTCGCAAAGAGTGAAGTTAGTAGCACCGAAAATGATATCATCAACGTAAATTTGAACTAAAATAATATCATGATTGGCATACTTAACAAAAAGTGTTGAATCAACTTCACCTATTTTAAAACCCAAATCCAAAAGAAAGTTCTTTAGGCGGTCATACCAAGCTCTAGGAGCTTGTCTCATACCATAAAGTGCTTTCTTAAGTTTGAAAACGTGATTTGGAAATTTTTCTTTATAAAACCCGGAGGTTGAGAAACATAAACTTCCTTAACGACATCTCCATTTAAAAACGCACTTTTTACATCCATTTGAAAGAGTTTGAAATCTTTATGGCATGCAACTGATAATAACAACCTAATATATTCTAATCTAGCTACAGGTGCAAAAGATTCCTCGAAGTCTATACCTTCCTCTTGCCTGTAGCCTTGAGCAACTAACCGAGCTTTGTTCCGGACGACGTTTTGGTTCTCGTTGGTCTTATTCTTGAAGATCCACTTCGTTCCTATAACGGTGTGGCTCTTCGAAGGCAATGGAACTAGCTCCCAGACCTCATTCCTCTCAAACTGAATGAGTTCCTCTTCCATGGCTAGGATCCAAGAACTATCTTTGCACGCCTCGTTGATATTCTTTGGCTCTACTGAAGAGGAAAATGCACAGTGGGCGAAGAAGTTGACTTGAGATCTCGTCTTGACACTATCTAGTATGTTGTCAATGACTTGCTCATGGGGATGGTCACGAACTGTATGAAGCCGTTTGGGAACTCCCTGATCAATAGGAACATTCTCAAAAGAATCATCAGTAGGGTTAGTATTAACAGAATCAATAGAATTAGAATTACCAATAGAGTCACATACAACTTCCATAGAGTCATCATCATTGAAAATTCTAGGAGGGACAAAATTTTCATTGAATGAAACTTGAAGTGATTTCTCGATCGTTAAGGTTCTTTTGTTGTAAATCCGGTAGGCTTTGCTACGGGATGAATATCCAATAAATATCCCCTCATCGGATCTTGGATCAAATTTTTCCAAACTACCATACGTGTTTTTGATAAAACATTCTGCACCAAAAACTCTAAAATGTTTAACTTGAGGCAACCTACCAAACAACAATTCATAACAAGTTTGTTTGGTGTCGGGCCTCAAGAGTACCCTATTAAACACATAGCAAGCGGTATGTATCGCTTCTGCCCAAAATTGATGGCCAAGTTGGCTATCATCAAGCATCGTGCGAGCACATTCCACTAGCGTCCTATTCTTTCTCTCAACAACACCATTTTGAGGAGGTGCGCGAGGGAAAGAAAAGGTGTGGGCAATACCAACTTCATCACAGAAATTTAAGAAAGACTCGTTCTCAAATTTCCCTCCATGATCTCTACGAATAGTGACAATGGTGGTTCCAATGAGATTTTGTACTTTCTTAACAAATATTGTGAAGTTTTCAAAAGCATCATTTTTATGACTTAAAGAAAATACCCAAGTAAATCTAGAAAAGTCATCAACGTTGACAAGTCCATATCGGGCATTCCCTAATGAAGCAACTCTAGTTGCCCCAAAAAGATCATGTAAAAGCTCTAGAGGCCGTTTAGAGGAAATGCTTTTCTTAGGTTTGAATGACGATTTTGGAAGTTTGCCTCGTTGACACGAGTCATAAAATCTTTACTTTTGAAAGGTAAGCTTAGGAAATCCTTTTATAGAGTTTAACTTGGATAATTTGAAAAGTGTTCCAAAGTTCACATGACCAAAACGTCGATGCCATAAGTGTTGTTCATTTGTGTTGGCAATGAGACATTGTTCATGTGATTTTGGAATATCTAGGATATATATATCCTTATGGTGTATGCCAGAGAATAACACATTATTATTATCTTTACTCAAAATATGACACATTCCTTTCGCAAAGCTAACTTTGTAACCCTTGTCACAAAGTTGGCTTATTGAAATGAGATTGTGATTTAAGCCTTTAACAAGGTAAACATCACTTATAAGGGATTTAGAGGGGTTACCAACTTTTCCAACACCAATGATGGTTCCGCTCTCGTTGCCTCCAAAGACCACTCGGTTCCCATTTTCAATGGGCACCACTCCGGATAGCAATTGAGCTTCACCCGTTAAGTGTTTTGAACACCCGCTATCAAGTTTCCACCCAACCTTGGAGCTAAATTTTGATTGGTTGCTCCTTTTCTTTTTCTTGAGTACCTGACGATAAAAAATACCATATCATGGTACCCAAGAACATTGGGTCCTAAGAGATTAGACCTTTGGAAGCCAAGTCCAATTGGACTTAGACTTCCCAACATAATCATCATTGTGCACTTCATTCATGAAATAAGAATGAATGTATACTTGTTTTTCATGCATGCTTGTGTCCTTCGGGCCCCAAATAGTGAATTTCTTGGGAGCCCTATTCCTATTGGGAGCATGCACATGTGGTTGATTTCTATGTGATGCATGTGGCCTACGAGGAAGTGGCCTAGGGAATGCATGACGTGGATAAGCATATGGCACATGATGAAATGGTGGTGGCATCATATGATACGGTGCATGATGGTAATTGTTCATATAATAATGATGTGGGTGAACATATGCATGTGGAGGAACACGTGCGTGAGTGTGTCTCATTTGGTATGCACGTGCCTGTGGATTTGGAGCATAGAAATCATCATACGTGTGAACATGTGGAGTAGGAGGTGTGTTCCTACGTGGCATAGTATTGGTGTACATAAATGCATGACCCTTCTTTGGAGGTCCACCTAAAGTGAAATTTCTTTCCAAGAGGGGATGTGTACTTAGTGGAAGTACCATTGGTAGATGAACTACCCATGGGGTGTTTATTCCCACTAGTTGAGGCATCAGAAGTTGGCCTTACAAAGGTGGTGGAAGATTTGGATGAATTTCCCTTTTTATACCCCAAGCCAATACGATGATTGGCTGGAAGTAAATCATTTAGGATATTATCCAAATGGTCCTTGCCTTTGTTGAATTTGTCAATTCGGCCTAATGTGGACTCATACTTCTCGGTGAGAGACAGTATTGAAGTATCCAAAGTGGACACTTGAGTTGTGAGTACACAAACACGAGACTTGAGATTCTCATTCTCAATACTCAAAGTTGAGTTTCGAGAAATCAAATCCGCTATCTCGCGTTCATCCGAATTCTCAATGTGAACATGCTCAAGTTGAGATTTGAGATTTACAATCTCATTTCTCAAGCCTTCAACAACGGTGTCGTTGTTGATGATGATAGGCTTAGGTGATGTTTGGAGACTAGTTAGCTCATCTTTAATCTTAGTATATCTAATTACCAATTTAGAAAGACCAAATTTGTTCGTTAGCTAATCTAAGTTCATCCATAGTTACCTCTTCGCCTTCATCCTCGCTTTCATCGGAAGAGGTCTCTTGATCATGTTCCTCTCTTGCCATGAAGCAAATGTGTGCTTGCTCCACTTGTTCATCATCTGACTCTCCACTTGAGGAGTCCTCTTCGGAGTCGGTGAATGTGCCGACAAGCCCTTTCTTGTACCCTTTCTTGTACTTTAGTGACTTGTCGAACTTTGGTGCCTTCCACTTTTCCTTTTGTTTGTTGAGAGGACAATCCGCCTTGATGTGTCCTGGCTTGTTGCATTTAAAACACAAAGGAGCGGAGGCATTAGTCGAACTAAATTTTGATTTATTCTTGAAGTTACCTTTTCGGAAGAATCGGTTGAGCTTCTTTGTCATAAGGGCAATGGATTCTATGTCCAACTCGTCTTCCGATTCTTCACCATCGGTAGATGTAGAAGGAGCGGACTTGAAAGCAATTGCCTTTTTCTTTGGCTCTTCTTGCTTCAAGAACGACTTCATCTTGTCCTGCATCTTTATCTTACTGTCCTTCCGTACCTCATGGGACATTAAGGCACCCATTAGTTGAACGACAGTATATTTATTCATATCGTTACTGTTACGCCTATTTGACCGAGGCCCATAAAGCACGAGCCCAAGAGCCTGACTACTGGCCAAAAGCCTATCTGCGTCCTCAAAGCCCATTCGACAAAGGCCCTGCAAGGGACCTCCTCGAACGTTGATCCGACCCAGCCCCAATAACCCGTTGGTCGCTCGCCCACTCCTGCGAAAACCACTCCCCCGAACGCGCGACCACTAAATAGCGATAATGGGGAGGTGCTGGCATGGCAGAGAGAACGGCGGCGAGGGGGGACCGATGGGGCACGATCAGTGGCGAGCGTGGGACGTGGGCCGAGGGCAATCAAGCAAGAGCTCTATAAAAGGGCCAGGAAGACGACGAAGAAGAGGACCTCATCTCAGGTAACAAAACCTAAGGTACTCCATCAACGACCTCGTTCCCCCAATTCATCTCCTTCCTCCCCCGCTCACGCCGAGAGACGCCGTTACGATCTCCTCACGAGTCGGACCGATCCGCCGGGCCTCCTTTCTCAGATCTCTATCTGACTTAGGCATCGGAGTGGATTTGGCCAGAACCAAGGTCCGGCCCCCTGACGAGCGTTCTCGTCTGCGCAGGTGGACAATAGATCAACGGGCCGAGGCTACCCCTCGCCCCTCTCCGACCACTCGATCAACCGGACAGTGAGGCTTCCCCTCACCGTCAGCCTGCCGTGGCCGAGCCCGTCCTACCGAGGCCGAGCGTCCTAATCGAGTCCGAGACTCTCCCTCGCCACCCGTCGACCGCGCATCTACCTGGGCGACTGAGGCTACCCCTCGTCCCCCTTCCAGCCGAGGCCGAGCGCACCTGTCCGAGGCCGAGCGTCTCAACCAGGGCCGAGGCTTCCCCTCGCCCCTTCTGCACCGATTCGAAGCCCCCGAGGGACCCAAAGCGGGCCCCTTGACCACGTTGACCGGGTTCTCCACGGTCAACGCTTTGTAGTGAGAAAACACTCTGAAACATCTGGCGCCGTCTGTGGGAACCGAAGATCATCCCACGAAGCAGAAAACCACACCAACAATGGCACGAGCCAGCAATGGAAGGAAGCGCATGACCCCCATCCCGGAGGAGGAGAATGGCGCATCCAATGGCAACCCCGAGGACATGCACGTCAACGGCCACCTCGCGCACTCAATCGAAGAGGCCGGCGGCTCAGAACTAGCCACACAGGGACAGCTCCGTGCCCTGGCTCAGGAGACCAACGCGAGCCTCCGGACGTTGGTCGCGACAGTACAGCAGCTTGTCGGCCCCACGCCGACCGACGGGGGCGCGTTGAACGATAGCCACCGATGGGCGGGGGGTCCCCCGCACTTACGGTCCGCGGTGGTCGACGACCACGGGACCCGGAAACCGAACGCAGAGCGTCGGTTCACGCGGTCCGGCTCCCGTCAGGCGAGGTCACGTGCCTCCTCGCCCTATCGCGAAAGGAGCCGGAGAGAGACTGAAGGGACAAACGGCGAATCGATGACGGCATCGTCTCGTCGATCACAGTCGTCCCACCGCAGGAGAAGCGAACGACACCACTCGAGAGACCGATCACGGCGGAGCAGGAGCTCCCGCAGGAGGAGTCGGGAGCGTCGGGTCAGCCCGACCCCCAGCGTGGCGAAGGCTGCGGAGCCGGCCCCACCGGCGCCGGTGCTACCTCCACCCCCACTCGAGCTGGAAACAGACGAATACCGCATCCCTGGAAGCATCCACGGGGACCGGTGTCCCTTATCGCGGAGAATAACCGACGCCCGGGTCCCCTCTCGATTCAGGATCCCGGTGCTGGGAAAGTACGACGGAATAGGAGACCCGGCACACCACGTGATGGATTACGAGGGGGACATGGCCTTCCAGGGAGCTGACGATGACCTGCTCTGCCGGGGCTTCTATTCAACTCTCAGGGGAGCGGCGAGGATCTGGTACCACAGCCTGCCCGGCCGCTCCATCGACAGTTTCGAGCAACTCGCCCAGTTGTTCTGCAAGCAGTTCATGGCAGGGAGGCTGATCAAACCTGGTCCCGAACATCTGTTCAACATAGTGCAAGGCCCGGCCGAGCCACTCCGACAGTTCATGCGCCGCTTCAATGCGGAAAGGCTGAACGTGAACAACCCACCCGACCTGGTGGTCCAGACGGCTCTTAAGAAAGGGCTTCGCCACAGGGGCCTCAAGAAGTCCCTACACACCGACCCCCCGAAGGACCTCCCCGGGATCATGGCAAGGGCTGAACGCTTCATGCTGACTGAGGAGGCCTTGGCCGAGGATGCAGGAAAAACCGCTCGAGGGACCAAGCGTGGCGACGGCGGACGAGCTAGCCCCGAAGGGTACCAGACCGAGAAGAGGCAGAGGAACAGGCAGCGGGGAGAAAGCATGAGGGATACCACCCCAGACGCCATTCTCGCCCAAGTACAGAAGGAAGAGCGAGCTGATCGCCCTCCACCGAAGGCTAAAAGAGGCGGGAAGAACCGGGAGAAGTACTGTAAGTACCATAAGGACGATGGCCATGACACGGAAGATTGCTGGCATCTGAAGAAAGACATTGAGAAGCTGATGTTCCGAGGGCACGCCAGGAATCAGGCCGACGAGCCGGCCTACTGAGAAGGGACCTCCACGCAGCCAGACAAGGGGAAGAAGATCAACACCCTCCAAGGCCCCCTCCGCATCATAGAGTAAGCAGGCAACGTCTCTCCCCCCGGTGGCAGCCTAATATGAGGGAGTTATCTAGTTTTACATCCCTCCGCTTAAGCTTCATTTCCCTTTTTCCGTTTCCTCCAAATGTACCGGTCCGACAGGACTCATGAGAGTACAAACGCATTCTTTTTATTGTCTTTACTTAAAATCCCTACGGAGTCGACATGTCGCCAATAACGCAAAAGGCCGGGGACCACCGCCTCACTGGAGGAGGAAGAGGAGCTTTGCCCTCGCCGACCGTCTCCGGCACTCATAAGTCTGGGGGCAATTCCCCCAGCAGACGCGGATGCTGACCGGTTCTAAGCCGAGGAGCTTTCCCCTCGCCGACCGACTCCAGAGCTCATAAGTCTGGGGGCGATTCCCCCAGCGGACGCGGATGCCGACCGGTCCTAAGCCGAGGAGCTTTGCCCTCGCCGACCGACTCCAGTGCTCATAAGTCTGGGGGCAATTCCCCCAGCAGGCTCGGACGTCGACCAGTCCTAAGCCGAGGAGCTTTGCCCTCGCCGACCGACTCCAGTGCTCATAAGTCTAGGGGCAATTCCCCCAGCTACACGTGGCAGCATCCGAAGGCCGACGGCGCTTCGGGACCCGCGCCTTAAAAGTATCGAACGGGCCAACTCATGATGACGACTAATAAATGAGTCGGCATCGATTGGCGAGCTCGTCAAAAACGGCAGAGGTCACATCGGCCGAGCCGAACCGGCCGAGGCCGATCAACCCGACCGATGGGGGCAATTGTTACGCCTATTTGACCGAGGCCCATAAAGCACGAGCCCAAGAGCCTAACTACTGGCCAAAAGCCCATCTGCGTCCTCAAAGCCCATTCGACAAAGGCCCTGCAAGGGACCTCCTCGAACGTTGATCCGACCCAGCCCCAATAACCCGTTGGTCGCTCGCCCACTCCTGCGAAAACCACTCCCCCGGACGCGCGACCACTAAATAGCGATAATGGGGAGGTGCTGGCATGGCGGAGAGAACGGCGGCGAGGGGGGACCGATGGGGCACGATCAGTGGCGAGCGTGGGACGTGGGCCGAGGGCAATCAAGCAAGAGCTCTATAAAAGGGCCAGGAAGACGACAAAGAAGAGGACCTCATCTCAGGTAACAAAACCTAAGGTACTCCATCAACGACCTCGTTCCCCCAATTCATCTCCTTCCTCCCCCGCTCGCGCCGAGAGACGCCGTTACGATCTCCTCACGAGTCGGACCGTCTCCGCCGGGCCTCCTTTCTCAGATCTCTATCTGACTTAGGCATCGGAGGGGATTTGGCCGGAACCAAGGTCCGGCCCCCTGACGAGCGTTCTCGTCTGCGCAGGTGGACAACAGATCAACGGGCCGAGGCTACCCCTCGCCCCTCTCCGACCACTCGATCAACCGGACAGTGAGGCTTCCCCTCACCGTCAGCCTGCCGTGGCCGAGCCCGTCCTACCGAGGCCGAGCGTCCTAATCGAGTCCGAGACTCTCCCTCGCCACCCGTCGACCGCGCATCTACCCGGGCGACTGAGGCTACCCCTCGTCCCCCTTCCAGCCGAGGCCGAGCGCACCTGTCCGAGGCCGAGCGTCTCAACCAGGGCCGAGGCTTCCCCTCGCCCCTTCTGCACCGATTCGAAGCCCCCGAGGGACCCAAAGCGGGCCCCTTGACCACGTTGACCGGGTTCTCCACGGTCAACGCTTTGTAGTGAGAAAACACTCTGAAACATCTGGCGCCGTCTGTGGGAACCGAAGATCATCCCACGAAGCAGAAAACCACACCAACAATGGCACGAGCCAGCAATGGAAGGAAGCGCATGACCCCCATCCCGGAGGAGGAGAATGGCGCATCCAATGGCAACCCCGAGGACACACACGTCGACGGCCACCTCGCCCACTCAATCGAAGAGGCCGACGGCTCAGAACTAGCCACACAGGGACAGCTCCGTGCCCTGGCTCAGGAGACCAACGCGAGCCTCCAGACGTTGGTCGCGACAGTACAGCAGCTTGTCGGCCCCGCGCCGACCGACGGGGGCGCGTTGAACGATAGCCACCGATGGGCGGGGGGTCCCCCGCACTTACGGTCCGTGGTGGTCGACGACCACGGGACCCGGAAACCGAACGCAGAGCGTCGGTTCACGCGGTCCGGCTCCCGTCAGGCGAGGTCACGTGCCTCCTCGCCCTATCGCGAAAGGAGCCGGAGAGAGACTGAAGGGACAAACGGCGAATCGATGACGGCATCGTCTCGTCGATCACAGTCGTCCCACCGCAGGAGAAGCGAACGACACCACTCGAGAGACCGATCACGGCGGAGCAGGAGCTCCTGCAGGAGGAGTCGGGAGCGTCGGGTCAGCCCGACCCCCAGCGTGGCGAAGGCTGCTGAGCCGGCCCCACCGGCGCCGGTGCTACCTCCACCCCCACTCGAGCCGGAAACAGACGAATACCGCATCCCTGGAGGCATCCATGGGGACCGGTGTCCCTTATCGCGGAGAATAACCGACGCCCGGGTCCCCTCTCGATTCAGGATCCCGGTGCTGGGAAAGTACGACGGAATAGGAGACCCGGCACACCACGTGATGGATTACGAGGGGGACATGGCCTTCCAGGGAGCTGACGATGACCTGCTCTGCCGGGGCTTCTATTCAACTCTCAGGAGAGCGGCGAGGATCTGGTACCACAGCCTGCCCGGCCGCTCCATCGACAGTTTCGAGCAACTCGCCCAGTTGTTCTGCAAGCAGTTCATGGCAGGGAGGCTGATCAAACCTGGTCCCGAACATCTGTTCAACATAGTGCAAGGCCCGGCCGAGCCACTCCGACAGTTCATGCGCCGCTTCAATGCGGAAAGGCTGAACGTGAACAACCCACCCGACCTGGTGGTCCAGACGGCTCTTAAGAAAGGGCTTCGCCACAGGGGCCTCAAGAAGTCCCTACACACCGACCCCCCGAAGGACCTCCCCGGGATCATGGCAAGGGCTGAACGCTTCATGCTGACTGAGGAGGCCTTGGCCGAGGATGCAGGAAAAACCGCTCGAGGGACCAAGCGTGGCGACGGCGGACGAGCTAGCCCCGAAGGGTACCGGACCGAGAAGAGGCAGAGGAACAGGCAGCGGGGAGAAAGCATGAGGGATACCACCCCAGACGCCATTCTCGCCCAAGTACAGAAGGAAGAGCGAGCTGATCGCCCTCCACCGAAGGCTAAAAGAGGCGGGAAGAACCGGGAGAAGTACTGTAAGTACCATAAGGACGATGGCCATGACACGGAAGATTGCTGGCATCTGAAGAAAGACATTGAGAAGCTGATGAGCCGAGGGTACGCCAGGAATCAGGCCGACGAGCCGGCCTACGGAGAAGGGACCTCCACGCAGCCAGACAAGGGGAAGAAGATCAACACCCTCCAAGGCCCCCTCCGCATCATAGAGTAAGCAGGCAACGTCTCTCCCCCCGGTGGCAGCCTAATATGAGGGAGTTATCTAGTTTTACATCCCTCCGCTTAAGCTTCATTTCCCTTTTTCCGTTTCCTCCAAATGTACCAGTCCGACAGGACTCATGAGAGTACAAACGCATTCTTTTTATTGTCTTTACTTAAAATCCCTACGGAGTCGACATGTCGCCAATAACGCAAAAGGCCGGGGACCACCGCCTCACTGGAGGAGGAAGAGGAGCTTTGCCCTCGCCGACCGTCTCCGGCACTCATAAGTCTGGGGGCAATTCCCCCAGCAGACGCGGATGCTGACCGGTTCTAAGCCGAGGAGCTTTGCCCTCGCCGACCGACTCCAGAGCTCATAAGTCTGGGGGCGATTCCCCCAGCGGACGCGGATGCCGACCGGTCCTAAGCCGAGGAGCTTTGCCCTCGCCGACCGACTCCAGTGCTCATAAGTCTGGGGGCAATTCCCCCAGCAGGCTCGGACGCCGACCGGTCCTAAGCCGAGGAGCTTTGCCCTCGCCGACCGACTCCGGTGCTCATAAGTCTAGGGGCAATTCCCCCAGCAGGCACGGACGCCGACCGGTCCTAAGCCGAGGAGCTTTGCCCTCGCCGACTGACTCCAGAGCTCATAAGTCTGGGGGCGATTCCCCCAGCGGACGCGGATGCCGACCGGTCCTAAGCCGAGGAGCTTTGCCCTCGCCGACCGACTCCAGTGCTCATAAGTCTGGGGGCAATTCCCCCAGCAGGCTCGGACGCCGACCGGTCCTAAGCCGAGGAGCTTTGCCCTCACCGACCGACTCCGGTGCTCATAAGTCTAGGGGCAATTCCCCCAGCAGGCACGGACGCCGACCGGTCCTAAGCCGAGGAGCTTTGCCCTCGCCGACTGACTCCAGAGCTCATAAGTCTGGGGGCGATTCCCCCAGCAGGCACGAACGCCAACCGGTCCTAAGCCGAGGAGCTTTGCCTTCGTCGACCGAATCTAGTGCTCATAAGTCTGGGGCAATTCCCCCAGCAAGCACGGACGCCGACCGGTCCCAAGCCGAGGAGCTCTGCCCTCGCTGACCGACCCCTGCGCTCATAAGTCGGGGTAGAATCCCCAACGCCAGTTTTGTCCATTCCCAAGCCAAGAACAAGGCGACAACGCAAAGCACACAAGAAATCCAAGTAAGTCGATTTCGTTTATAATAGTTAAACCGAGTACAAAAATGCGTCTTATTTACAGGGGATCAAGGCGAAGGAAACACCCTACAAACAATCTACTCACGACAAATGACAGAGTTCGACACCGACAAAGCAGAATTGGTTGACAAAAGACCTGGAGTAGGTGACCCAAGTAAACGGCCATGCAACCAGCAATTGTTGGCCGCGAGGCTGAAGGAGATGGCCAGGGATCCATGTCAAGTAGACTGGCCCAAAGCGAAGCGGATGCTTAAAAATTTTGGGGACAAGGCCAGGAGGGACGGCTTAGGGGGCCCGGGCTCGAGAGGACACATCCTCGGGCACTTCGCCCTGCCCGGAGCGAGGGGACTCGGCTGGCGGAGGGGCTTCCCGAACGTGCTCCGCACAGTCCCGGAAGGAAGACTGGACGACTTCGACGATCCGGGGGGCGATGATGTCTACATACTTACCGAAGGCCTCCCGGAGAACCTCGAAGATCTTCTTCCCCAGGGTCTCGACGACGCCTTTCTCCACCTCCTCCGCGAGCCGCGCCACCTGGCACCGATCAGACAACTCCCTCTGAAGTTCCTCCCTCTCCAGGCGGAACGACTCCGTCGCTTCCTCAGCCGACTGACGAGCATCCCCCAGCTTTCCCTCGAGGTCACCCACTTGTCCCTCCAACGCAGCCACACGGAGGGCGAGGCGCCGAGACTCCATCTGGGCCTCCATCATGGCCACCTCGGCCGCCCCGGCCCGCTCCTGAGCCCTCATGGAGGACTCCTCCAGCTCCCTCAAGCGGACGGCTCGGCACTGCAACTCCACAGCGAGCGCTGAACCCTGAAGAGACGAGACATGGGCTAAGAAGAGGATAAAGAGAAAGAGAGGATATCAAGATAACCGAACCTGTTGAAGGATCCAGACCAAGGAATCCGACATCTTGTCGGCCGGGATCTTCTTGAGGAGGCTGCGGTCCCGGGGAGGGACGGAGACCTCGGCAACCTGCTGGGCCACGGCTCGGTCAGCAAACATCGAACTCCCAGGGACGACGATCGAAGCCAAGTCGCTCGCCAACAAGGCCCCGACCCCTGGTGATACGGGTGAAGGCGCTGCGAGGGGGGTGGCTGGCAAAGCTGTCGAAGGATCCTCGGCGGTCGCTACGGGAAGAGCCGAACCTGCCGGACCGGAGGGATCTACGTCCTCCTTCCTCTTCTTTCCACCGTGGGGGTCCGAAGGCGCCGGAGGGGAACGCTTCCGCCTCGCACCGTCCTCGCCCCCCGGAAGGGGATCGCCAGAAGAAGAGGCGGGAGGCACGGCCACCACCTTACCCACGGAAGGCTCGGCTCGGCACACTTCCTCCTCAACGGTCCTCCGAGGCGCCCTTCCCGAGGTACTACCTCGGCTCCGAGCGGCTCCACGACGGATCAGCTCGTCGACGTCACGAACGAATTCGCGGCCGGCCATCCCTGCAAAGGAGACCGAAATCAGGATGAGTCATAGGGCGATCCGGGGATGAAAAAGCGACCTACCCGGAGACCACAAGACGGCCTTCAGGAGTAGATCGTCAAGCAAAGACCAGATGGACTTCATTTCCAAAGGAAGAGCCAACAGAAGCGCAGCGGCTGCCCGATCGGTGTCTGAGAGAACTAACGACGGGCGAGAGTGGACAGAACTGCCCCAGCTTGTCAGAATCTGGGCCTCGCCCAAGAAGACCACGAAGACATAATCCAAGTTCCAATCCCCTGACCAGCGGGGTAACCCGATCAGGCATTCCCTCCTCGAACGAGCTCGGAGTAGCAGCCATGACCCCGGACCGACCGTCTGGGCCTGGTAAAAGTAGAAGAGAAGGGGGAGAGTCGGCTCCAGACCACGGGTACAGCAGAGCGTTACGAAGCCCGCCAGTACCGCGATCGAACACGGGGTGAACTGACACAGGGACACTGTGAAATGTTCCATGACCTGGATGAAGAAGGGATGGAGCGGGAAGCGAAGACCCAGGCGGAACATCTCGACGTAGACACCGACCTCATTGCTCCTCGGAAGGCAAATCCACTCGTCGACAAATGGAACCCGAACCTCGTATGGAAAGCAGAGATATCTTTCCCGGATCTCCGCGGCCACCGAAGGAGGGGTCCTCGACGGCGTGTGGAGGACAACCGGGGGCACATTAAGCCGTACGGCGGCCGACGCCACGTTGTCACGGGCGTAGTCTGAAAAAAGTTTCCCCTTCCCCTTATCCTGAAGAGAACGACTCCCGGCGGGGGAACCTGATCCCCCTAGCCGGGGCTCACCCCGCCTGGACTCCGAAGGATCCCTTGCCCTTCGACCAGAACCGCCTATCCTAAGGGCAGCCATAAGGTGAAAGCGAGAGAGAAATTACCTTTTTTCGACTAGTCTGAAGAAGGCAAGGAAGCGAAGGCGGCAGGAAACTCCGAGTTGTGGAAAGCTTTGAATACCGGGAGAAGCAAGAGAGAAATGAAGATCAACGCGGCTGAGGATTTTATATACCGGGCGCAGGGGTGAATTCGAAGCGGCTGATAAGTACGCACAGCGGGCTTCGAATGACTGGCGGCGTTTTGAAACCAGCGCCAGTCGAAGTCCAATCGATCCGCCTCATCATGACCCGCATTTATGGCCTCGCCTCGATTGAAGCGCCGCTCGGAATCTCAGGAGACACAACGGGCGATCTGGGCGAGCCGAGGCTGATCGACCCCACCAATGGCGGCTCACGAACCCTTCGGCTTCTCGAACTCAAGGCGACTCCGCGAGCGGCGGGGATAGGCTTGCCGCTACACGTGGCAGCATCCGAAGGCCGACGGCGCTTCGGGACCCGCGCCTTAAAAGTATCGAACGGGCCAACTCATGATGACGACTAATAAATGAGTCGGCATCGATTGGCGAGCTCGTCAAAAACGGCAGAGGTCACATCGGCCGAGCCGAACCGGCCGAGGCCGATCAACCCGACCGATGGGGGCAATTGTTACGCCTATTTGACCGAGGCCCATAAAGCACGAGCCCAAGAGCCTAACTACTGGCCAAAAGCCCATCTGCGTCCTCAAAGCCCATTCGACAAAGGCCCTGCAAGGGACCTCCTCGAACGTTGATCCGACCCAGCCCCAATAACCCGTTGGTCGCTCGCCCACTCCTGCGAAAACCACTCCCCCGGACGCGCGACCACTAAATAGCGATAATGGGGAGGTGCTGGCATGGCGGAGAGAACGGCGGCGAGGGGGGACCGATGGGGCACGATCAGTGGCGAGCGTGGGACGTGGGCCGAGGGCAATCAAGCAAGAGCTCTATAAAAGGGCCAGGAAGACGACGAAGAAGAGGACCTCATCTCAGGTAACAAAACCTAAGGTACTCCATCAACGACCTCGTTCCCCCAATTCATCTCCTTCCTCCCCCGCTCGCGCCGAGAGACGCCGTTACGATCTTCTCACGAGTCAGACCGTCTCCGCCGGGCCTCCTTTCTCAGATCTCTATCTGACTTAGGCATCGGAGGGGATTTGGCCGGAACCAAGGTCCGGCCCCCTGACGAGCGTTCTCGTCTGCGCAGGTGGACAACAGATCAACGGGCCGAGGCTACCCCTCGCCCCTCTCCGACCACTCGATCAACCGGACAGTGAGGCTTCCCCTCACCGTCAGCCTACCGTGGCCGAGCCCGTCCTACCGAGGCCGAGCGTCCTAATCAAGTCCGAGACTCTCCCTCGCCACCCGTCGACCGCGCATCTACCCGGGCGACTGAGGCTACCCCTCGTCCCCCTTCCAGCCGAGGCCGAGCGCACCTGTCCGAGGCCGAGCGTCTCAACCAGGGCCGAGGCTTCCCCTCGCCCCTTCTGCACCGATTCGAAGCCCCCGAGGGACCCAAAGCGGGCCCCTTGACCACGTTGACCGGGTTCTCCACGGTCAACGCTTTGTAGTGAGAAAACACTCTGAAACAGTTACCTTCCTCGATAGCGTAGGTACGCTTTTCCCAACTCGAAGGAAGTCCGTCAATCATCTTCGCGACTTTCTCCTTTTGGGTATAGGTCTTCCCAAGAGCTTCCAACTCATTGGTTATATCCACGAAGAGAGCATAGTACTCCTTCATCTTTTCACCCTGTTCCATGTGAAATAACTCGAATTCTTTATTAGCAACAGTGAGTTTGGAGTCTTTTACCCTATTCGTTCTTTCGTGCAAGATTTGGAGTTGGTTCCAAATTTGATATGCACTCTTACATGTGCATATCTTCTTGAAGTCTTCAGACTTCAATGCACATTGTAAGGCATTCATTGCCTTGGCATTGTTCACCTCCGTGGCGACCTCCGCGGTAGTCCACTTCGTGAAGTCTTCTTCATCGGGCTCGACATACTCCGTAGCATGGCTATCCAAAGTGAAGTGCTCCGGAGGAAGGTCTCCATCCGGCATTTCCAGTACCCATAGTTGGCACCGTTGAAGTGAGGAGGCCTAGTAGAGGAGTGTCCTTCCATCACTGAAGAAGCTCCTTCACGATTCTTGAAGGTGCCGGATGGAAACTTCAAGAATGGACACTTTCCTCCATTCTTCAACGGTACCGTTAAAGTCTCCATTCTTCAACGGTACCAACTACGGGTACTGGAAATGCCGGATGGAAACTTTCCTCCGGAGTGCATCTCTATGGAGGACCACGATGAAGGAATACGTCGAGCCCGCCGAAGAAGACTTTGAGAAATGGACAACCGCGGAGGTCGCCGCGGAGTTAAGCAATGCCAAGGCAATGAACGCCTTGCAATGTGCATTGGAGCCCGAGGACTTCAATAAGATATGCACATGTAAGAGTGCATATCAAATTTGGAACTCCCTCCTCATACTACATGAAGGGACGAGTAGGGTAAGAGAATCTAAACTCGTTGTTGTTAACACAGATTACGAAATATTTCATATGCAACAGGGTGAGAAGATGAAGGAGTATTACGCTCGCTTCGTCGACATCATAAACGAGTTGGAGGCTCTCGGCAAAACCTACACCCAAAAGGAGAAGTGTTCGAAGCTTATCGAAGGACTTCCTTCTTCTTGGGAAAAGCGTACCTTCGCCATCGAGGAAGGTAATGATATGAATAAGTACACCGTAGTTCAACTAATGGGTACTTTAATGTCATACGAGGTACGCAAGGATAGCAAGTTAAAATTGCAGGAAAAGATGAAGTCCTACCTAAAGCAAGACGAGCCAAAGAAGAAGGCTATTGCTTTCAAGGCCGCTCCATCCACATCCACATCAACCGATGATGAAGACTCAGAAAACGAGTTGGACTTGGAGTCCATGGCACTCATGGCCAAGAAGTTCAACCGTTTCTTCCGAAAAGGTAACTATAAGAACAAAGCTAAATTTGGTTCTTCTAACGCCTCCTCCTCTCCTTTGTGTTTCAAGTGCAATAAGCCAGGACACATGAAAGCGGAGTGTCCTCTAAATAAGCAAAAGGAGAAGTGGAAGGCGCCGAAATTCGATAAGTCCAAGAAGTACAAAAAGGGGTACAAAAAGGGACTTGTAAGAGCAACATTCACCGACTCCGAGGATTCCTCAAGCGGAGAGTCGGATGATGAGAAAGTGGAGCAAGCGCACATGTGCTTCATGGCAAGAGAGGAGCATGATCAAGGATCCTCCTCTTCCGATGATAGTGACGACGAAGGCGATGAGGTAACTATGGATGACCTTAGGAATGCTAATTCTCAATTATGGTCTAAATACACTAAATTAGTAAATAGATATACTAAGGTAAAAGATGACCTAGCTAGCATTCAAACCTCGCCTAAGACTATCATCACCAACAACGACACCGTTGTTGAAGAGTTAAGAAATGAGATTGTTAATCTCAAATCTAAACTTGAACATGTTAGTGTTGAGGATTCGGAAGAACATAGGATAGCGGATTTGACTTCTCAAAACTCAACTTTGTTTAGGAAGAACATAGGATAGAATGAAAATCTCAAGTCTCGTGTTTATGTGCTCACATCGCAAATATCCACTTTGGGTGCTTCGATGCATTCTCTCACCGAGAAATATGAGTGCACGATAGGCCGAATTAATAAATTCAATAAGGGTAAAGACCATTTGGATAACATCCTAAATGATTTACTTCTGGGCAATCACCACATTGGCTTGGGGTATAAGATAGGGAGTTCATCCAAATCGGCCACTACTTTTGTTAGGCCTACTTCCGATGCCTCACCGAGTGGGAGCAAACACTCTATTGGTAGTTCATCTACCAATGGTGCTTCCACTTCGCACACACCCTATTTTGGAAAGAAACCCACTTTGGGTGGACCTCCGAAGAAGGGTCATGCCTACATGTACACAAATACCATGCCAAGTAGGAACACACGTCCTACTCCACCGGCTCACACATATGATGATTTTTATGCAACACATTCACGGGCACGTGCACACCATATGAGACACCCTCACGCACGTGTTCCCTCATATGCATATGTTCACCCACATCATCGTATGAATAACTATCCACATGCACCATTCCATCATGTTCCTTATGCATATCCACAACATGCATCACGTAGAAATCAACGTCGCATGCATGCACCCAATAGGATGAGGGCTCCCAAGATTTTCACTATTTGGAGCCCAAAGGACACAATCATGGATGAAAAACAAGTTTATATGAATGCTTATTTTTCGGATGTTGTGCATAGTAGAAATTATGTGGGGAAGTCTAAGTCCAATTGGACTTGGCTTCCAAAGGTCTAATCTTTTGGACCCAATGACCTTGGGTACCATGATATGAAATTTTCTATCTATAGGTACTCAAGGAAAAGAAAAAGAAAAGGAGCAACAAATTTAAATTTAGCTCCAAGGGGAATTGGATACTCGATAGCGGGTGTTCAAAACACATGACGGGTGACGCTCAATTGCTCTCCGGAGTGGTTCCCATTGCAAATGGAAACCGCGTCGTATTTGGAGGCAACGAGAGCGGAACCATCATAGGTGTTGGTAAAGTGGGTAATCCTTCTAAACCCATTATATGTGATGTTTACCTTGTTAAAGGATTAAACCACAATCTTATTTCAATAAGTCAACTTTGTGACAAAGGTTACAAAGTTAACTTTGCGAAAGGAATGTGCCATATTTTAAGAAAAGATAATAATGAATTATTGTTTTCCGGCACACGCCATAAGGATATATATATCCTAGATCTTCCAAGATCACATGAACAATGTCTTATTGCCAACACAAGTGAACAACACTTATGGCATCGACGTTTTGGTCATGTGAACTTTGGAACACTTGTTAAGCTTTCCAAGTTAAATTCTATTAGAGGCTTCCCTAAGCTTGTCTTTCAAAAGAAAAGCTTTTGTGACTCGTGTCAACGAGGCAAGCTTCCAAAATCTTCATTTAAACCTAAGAAAAGCATTTCTTCTAAGCGGCCTCTAGAGCTATTACATCTAGATTTATTTGGGCCAACTAGAGTTGCTTCATTAGGTAATGCTAGATATGGACTTGTCATCGTTGATGACTTTTCTAGGTTTACTTGGGTATTTTCATTGTGTAATAAAAATGAAGCTTTTGAAAACTTCACAATTTTTGTTAAGAAAGTACAAAATCTCATTGGAACCACCATTGTCACTATTCGTAGTGATCATGGAGGGGAATTTGAGAATGAGTCTTTTGAGACATTTTGTGATGAAGTTGGTATTACACACACCTTCTCTTTCCCTCGTGCACCTCCTCAAAATGGTGTAGTTGAGAGAAAGAATAGGACGCTAGTGGAGTGTGCTCGCACTATGCTTGATGATAGCCAACTTGGCCATCAATTTTGGGCGGAAGCGGTACACACCGCTTGCTATGTGTTTAATAGTACTTTTGAGGCCCGGCACTAAACAAACTTGTTATGAATTGTTGTTTGGTAGGTTGCCTCAAGTTAAACATTTTCGTGTTTTTGGTTCAAAATGTTTTATTAAGAACACGTATGGTAATTTGGACAAATTCGATCCAAGATCCGATGAGTGGATTTTTGTTGGATATTCTTCGCGTAGCAAAGCCTACCGGATATTCAACAAACGAACCTCAACGATCGAGGAATCGCTTCATGTGTCATTTAATGAATGATTTGTTCCAACTAGAATTATTAATGATGATGACTCTATGGATGTCTTATGTGATTCAATTGGTAATTCCAACTCTAATGATTCTATTGATTCTATTGAGACTAACCCGTCTAATGAAGTTGTTGAGAATGTTCCTAGTGATCAAGGTATTCCCAAACGGCTTCATACCGTTCGTGATCATCCTCATGAGCAAGTCATTGGCAATATCCATGATAGTGTCAAGACGAGATCGCAAGTGAACTACTTCGCTCATTGTGCCTTTGCCTCCTCGATATAGCCAAAGAATGTTAATGAAGCATGCGAAGATAGCGCTTGGATCTTAGCCATGGAGGATGAACTCATTCAATTCGAGAGGAATGAAGTTTGGGAGCTTGTTCCATTGCCATCGAAGAACCACACCGTCATAGGGACAAAGTGGATCTTCAAGAACAAAACCGACGAAAACCAAGTCGTCGTCTGGAACAAGGCTCGGTTAGTTGCTCAAGGCTACCGTCAAGAGGAAGGTATTGATTTCGAAGAATCCTTCGCTCCGGTAGCTAGATTACAATCAATTAGATTATTATTGTCTTTTGCATGCCATAAGGATTTTAAATTATTTCAAATGGATGTTAAAAGTGCATTTTTAAATGGAGATGTTGTTGAGGAAGTTTACGTTTCTCAACCTCCGGGTTTTATTAATGAAAAATTTCCAAATCATGTTTTTAAACTAAAGAAAGCGCTTTACGGCTTGAGACAAGCTCCTCGAGCTTGGTATGATCGCCTAAAGAATTTTCTTTTGGATTTGAATTTTAAAATGGGAGAAGCTGATTCTACACTTTTTGTTAAGCATTCGAATAATGATATAATTTTAGTTCAAATATATGTTGATGATATCATTTTCGGTGCTACTAAATTTGCTCTTTGCGAAGAGTTTTCTAATGCGATGAAGGATCAATTTGAGATGAGCCACATGGGTGAGCTCAAATATTTCTTAGGTCTCCAAATTCGCCAAATGGACGATGCAATCTTCATCCACCAAACGAAGTACACGGTGGAGTTGCTAAAGCGATTAGGAATGGAGAATGCCTCCGGAAAGAAAACTCCAATGAGCACGACTACGCATCTTTATAAGGATACGGGCGGTAAGGATGTAGACATTCGTCTATATCGAGGTATGATAGGTAGTTTACTTTATCTTACCGCAAGTAGGCCCGATATTATGTTTGCCGTATGCGTATGTGCTCGTTATCAGTCTCAACCTAAGGAGTCTCACTTAGTAGCGGTAAAACGTATTTTCCGTTATCTAAGTTATACACTTGATTTTGGATTACTTTATCCAAAATCTAGCACGTATGAGTTAATCTCATATAGTGATGCCGATTATGCGGGATGCAAATCCGACAGGAAAAGTACTAGTGGCACTTGCCATTTTATAGGAAATTCCCTTGTCTTTTGGTTTTCCAAGAAGCAAAATTCCGTATCACTTTCAACCACCGAGGCGGAATACATTGCCGCCGGTGCCGAGTGTGCTCAAGTTCTTTGGATGAGACACACACTTAAAGACTTTGGTATAAACTGTGATACTTGCCCTATCATGGTTGACAACCAAAGTGCAATATGTCTTTCCAAGAACCCGGTACACCATTCCCGTTCGAAACACTTAGATGTCCGACACCATTTCTTAGATGATCATGTTGCTAAAAAGGACATCATATTAGTGTACGTTGAAACCCAGAAGCAAATCGCCGATATTTTCACGAAACCCCTAAAGGAGGACTCCTTTGTGCGGTTGCGTCGAGAATTGGGGATTATGGGGGAATCCGAGATATAGGATTCATTTTTATTCAATATTCTTGCATGCTATTCTATTCGTTATATTTGCTCATGCTTGAAGTATTGAAATTTTCTGGATTTTTGTTGAATTTTCGGAATTTTCGCTCGATTTGTGCGTAATCGTCAAATTTCAGATTTTTGATGTTTAATGGGGTAGTATAATGATTAATGAGAGTATTTTGATGTGTCATCCAAGTGTGATTAGGAGAGAAATCAAAGTTCATAGATTTTCAATTTTTTGACCTCTTTAGTCGGTTCATGTTCAGTGACCGACCGACTAGATTGAGATCTAGTCGGTCAGTAAATGAACACAGACCGACTAATTCTTGTCAGTTAACTTGGGTTCTGTCACTATTTACAACTAGTCGGTTCAAGCTCATTGACCGACCGACTAGATCGTGATCTACTCGGTCAGTGCTTGAACTGAGACCGACTAGTTGTGACGGGGGCAATTGCGTCTTTTGGCTTCTAATCGACTTACTCAGTCATCTCGACCGACTTCTTCCGCGTTTAGTCGATCAAAACCCCTCTCTCAGCTCGAAACCCCCATGCCCTTTCGTCTGCCTCCCTCTCCGCCGTCGATCTCCGGCCATCTTTCCGGCCATCTCTGCCGGTGCCGTCGACCCCTCTCCTCCTCCTAGGTATCTCTCTCTATTCTAGGGTTACTTTTCAGCTCTAGGGTTAGGGTTTCTAGTTGATTTCGATTCCTAGGGTTTGCTAGGGTTCCGGCTATCTAGGGTTTTTCCGATCTCTTGCGTCGTGTCGTGCCGCGATTATGGCTCGTACACGTATCCCGATCACTCCCTCTGGCCCTTCGCCCATGACCGTCGATTCACCTCCCTCGGACCCTCCTCCTCCGAAACGCCGTTCGAAGCCTACCGAACCCTCTTCGTCTTCGCCTCCTCTTAAGCGTAAGAGGACGACGAAAGCGAAGCCCTGTGCTCTTCCTAGAGACCAACCCAAGCCTAAGCCTAAGCCCAAGCCCAAGCAACTCGCATCTCCCTCCTCTTTCCATACTCCTACCGATTCCTATTCCGAGTATTGACCCGAGCCTGAGACTCATAGGGAACCCACTCCTCCTACCCATCCTGAGTCTAGCTCCCTACCACGTACGTCTACCCGTAAGCCTAAGGGAAAGGCTCCGATGCCGGTAGGCGGTGTCGATATCTCGTTGTGTCGCGACGACCCTTTGTGTCTCACGGCTTACAACCGTATCGAACATTGCCCACTGCTTCTGGAGCATTTCGTCCAGATTAGTGACTTCATAGGGCTAGCTGATCTTCTGTCTTCTTCGGGTCTTATCGATTACCTTCGATATGATCCTAAGGCGAATCCTCACCCCTACCCTCGTTTAGTAAAACTATTCTATGCCAATAGGATCCGGGGTCAGTACGATGGGACCCACTCTGTTGAGACGACTGTTTTGGGGACTCCTATAGTCCTCACAGTAGAAATCTTAGGAGAGATTTTGGGTATCTCCTCGTCTGGCCTCCTCCCCTCAGACATTTCTGTTGATGATATTTCTTCCCTAGATCAGACCATCCTTTCTGAGATTTTCCATCAGATTCCTCCTGCCATGATTGGCGTTCCCTCCAAATCCTTCAAGCCTAATGCATGTGTCCTCAATTTGATTCTGAAGTAGTGCTTGCTTCCCAAGTACGGCTCCTCATCTCTACCGTCCCAGCCCTTCTTGAAGTTGATTTACGCTATTTTCATGGGGAGCTCGATTAACTGGGCTCGCATTATACTCGATAAGATGGACTCTTTCGAGTGTATTCGCAAGTCCACGAAATCGGCTCATATCCCTTTTCCGTGCTTGTTGACCCTTGTTTTTCGCCACTTCCGTGTCACATTGCCTCCTGACGATGAGCGTCCACTTGGTCCTCCCCTGAACGCGACGGCCGTCAAGAAATCTCTTGCGGCGCTCCGTCACGTTCAGAGGACGACACCTTCAGCGTCTGCCTCTGCCTCTGCCTTAGCTGCTCCCTCTACCACTCTTGCTGATGTCGTTCGTTCGATCCGTCGTTTGGAGTCTCGTCAGGCTCGTTCTGAGGAGATTCTATGCCGTATCGCTCGACGCCTTGATATTGAGGTCCCTCCGTCTTTTTCAGACGAGGATGAGTTGGACGAGGAGGACATTGAGGAGCTTTGTCGTGTTTCCACTCGTGCCCCCGAGGGCACCTCTGGTGCTGTTGCTGCTGCTTCGTCTGCTGGTGCCCCCGAGAGCACACCTGTTGCCACCGCTCCTGCGGTGGATGCTCTGACTGGTGCTCCCGAGGCCACTACTGTTGCTGCTCCAGAGATTGCCACTTCTGCCCCGCTCCCGTTGACATTCCAGATGTTCATGTGACCACCACTTCTCTTGCAGAGCCTGCTGCTGCTGCAGATCCTGCCGCTTCGTCTTGAGCTTCTTTGAGGACTCTCCGATGCTCCTTGGATGATACATCTAGTGTGAGAGAGTTTGGTTAGGATAGAGTGGGGTTCTGGATCATTTTGATGTATTTTTGATACTTTTGATGATGTATCTTTATGTATTTTGATGATGTTGTATGTTTTGTGTCACTCTGATATCTGTTTGATATGATGATGTATTTTGTGCCCCGATCGGTGGATCGATGTTTTGTATGTCAGTGATGTTTATTTTTGATGTACTCTGGTTCATATTTTTTATATATATACATCGCAGTTGACATTTCATTCTATTGTGCACAATTTATAATTTCTTTTATGTCTCTGATGTTTGATTTCGTCGCTCGACGATATTAACTTGGTTTAATAGAAATTTCTTCTATGGAAACATAGAATTGTTTTTCATGCACTAAATTAACCAAGAATGTTGATATTGGAGAGAATATTCCATAACTCAATCCGTAAAAATGATTTGAGTTTTGATGAGTTCGTTTTACGATTTTCCACTATGGTTTCATTGACACGCCTTGATTTTATTCGTATTTTTTATGGTGTCACTTGAACCGTCGTCGTATTCTACGACTCCCGTGCTTTTTATTTGAAGCCATTGTTGTTGTCGTTGTTCTCCTCCCGCTCTTTTTGCTTATGCCAAAGGGGGATAGATATAATAATAACGATGTGCTAAATGATAATTTAAAGCATTATTCCAAGAATCTAACTTGATATGTTAGATTCAGGGGGAGTTAAGATATATAAATGGATTTTCAAATCCGATATTTCAATAACCTACATTTAGTATTCGATATTTCAATAATCGATTCTCATTTTATATACTTCACTCGTCTGCTTGATGCGTATTATTATTGTTTAAATTGGAATTAATGTGTCATCAATGCAGGGGGAGTAAGTAAATTTCATTTGAATTATTATTTTTGATTATTATTTATGTTGGTTTGTCATCACCAAAAAGGGGGAGAATGTTGGATATTGGACTCCCCGGATTTGGTTTTGAATGATGAACAAACATAAATATATCGTGAACTAACACTTTGTGAGCGCAGTTATGGAGATCGTCGCCAAATTCATATGAATATCAATTACGACGTCTCAAGACTTCTCAAAGCACGTGATCGTATGCCTAAAGCTTCGTTGAAGCTTATGGACCAATTTAGAAGTCATGAAGATTCGATTGAAGCTATTGAAGACGGTATCGTCAAGTTTTATTTATAGTCTTTAAGCTTCTTTCGTAGAATGTTAAGCCTTGAGTAGGTCTTACGGTTTAAATCTTCATGACGCTCATATCTTAGCTCTAGGATCTTAGTAGAAGTCCATACAATCTTTCCCGAAGCTTCGCGCTTCGATTCGCGACTTCTTGTGCATGTTAGTTGGTTCAAGAAGAAGAACTGACCGACTAGATGGTGATCTAGTCGGTCGACAAAGCTTCTTGGACCGACTAGTTTTTGTCAGTCATTTCCAAGCTCTTTACTGTTTACAGTTAGTCGGTCTAAGTTGACTCACCGACCGACTAGTTTGTAAACTAGTCGGTCAGTGATGCTTCTGTGACCGACTAGTTGAGCTTTCCCTGTACATGCACATTTGAGCCTGAGCTACTGTTTATCATGAGTCGGTCTATGCTCATTTGGCGACCGACTAGTTGAAGAACTAGTCGGTCAACTTTCCTTCTTGGACCGACTAGTTTAGCTTTACTGTACATGCCATTTTTCACCTAACTTACTGTTTATCGTTAGTCGGTCTATGCTCATTTGGCGACCGACTAGTTGGTGAATTAGTCGGTCAACATTTGTTCTTGGACCGACTAAGTCAATTTGTGCTCAGACTTCAGTTTTATCTGTTAGTCGGTCTCAGTTGAGTAACCGACCGACTAGTTGTGAAACTAGTCGGTCAGCTACTCTTCTTGGACCGACTAGTTCCTTTTATCTGTGCTTTGATCTTTTCTCTGTTCACTCATTAGTCGGTATACGTTAATTGACCGACCGACTAGTTGATGAACTAGTCGGTCGGTGGTTGTTCTTTGACCGACTAGTTGGGTTTAGAAAAGAGCCGTTGGAGCATTAATTGAAACGTTTTTCTTTCTCTCTCTCCTCTATCTTATAAATACTTGATGGGCTGCATTCATTGCAGTCAAGGCTGATATTATTGCAAGTTTAGAGATCAAGAGAAATCATTCCAAGCTCATTCAAAGCTCTTTCATTCCATTCAATAATCTCTCCTCACTCTTACTTCCAAAGAGAGATTCATTGAGTGTGAAGCCTTCCAAGCCAAGTGCTTGATTCTAGGTCACCAACATCCCCATAGCTCTCCATCGCTGATCTACATCTTGGAGCTAGGGTTTGGTGCCACTTCTTCTTCCTCAAAATCATCCTTGCCCTAATTCGTAAGCATTACTCAATGCATAAGTATTTTGTCGGTAAGAAGTTTCTTATTTTATTTCAATTTCATATTGTAAGTTTCACTCTCGGTTGTGAGAGTGTGGTTGTGATCCCGGGTTGTGGGAGTCACAAATTACTTTGTGTATGATTTGACTTGTGAAGGTTTTTCACAAGTATTTCATAGTGGAAATCTTGAGTTAGGGTTTCTAACTCAAGTATCCGGAGGGGACGGGTGGTTGGGGACGTAGGATCACCGGGAACAAGTCGGGGAGACTTGGGTGGATCCGAACCCAGTAATATCTTTTGTTAGCATTGTTAATTTTGTTGTTGTCATCAATTTAAGCTTCCGCAAATTGATTTGGTAGTTGTTTGCACGATAATTAGGAATTATACTCCTTGTTATTTTTAAAGTACTATTCACCCCCCCCCCTCTCGTACTTGTGCAGTAGCTTGTAGGGCATTACACGTTGGCCTCCAATTTACCCTAAATGCCTGCGAATCCGCGCGAGTCCAACAAATCGTTAATTGTGGCAAAAACATGTCTATTGAACCCGTGAGTGGATTCTTATGGTTTTACCTTGGAAAGCGACGGTGATGCCCGACCGATTTCATAGGAGCCAAGATTTTAGTCGTTTGATGCCCGAATTGGCTGATAGCTGAGTTATCAGAAATAGTAAAATTCTTCAACCCCACTATTTGCAGTAAATGTGGGGTCATCCAAATCGAAATCTCATGGGAAGTCATAAAAACTACCTTTCCATCACGTAGAAACAGCGGACGCCCCTCATTTGTCCTCTTAGTTACCTAAAACGCCTGCAAAATCCTTGGGAGTCACAGAAATCGTTCACTGCGGTAATTGCTTGTGTATTGAACCTGTGAGTGTATTATTATTTTTTTTCACGTGGAAAGTGAGGGGGATGAACTATCGATGTCGTAAGAGCCAAGATTTCGGTCATTTGAAGCCCGGATCGGCAGATAGCTGGCGCTTCCAGAAATTCTTAAATTCTTCAACCACGCTATTCGCAGTAACTGTTTGGTCATATCAATCGAAATCTTAAGGTAAGTCAAGAAAACTACCTTCTCTTCACAAAAAAAACCACGAACGCATCGCATTTGGATTCTATCCCTAATAAAGGCTGTAAAATCCGTGCGAGTCCAAGAAATCGTTAATCGTAGCAATTGATTATGGATTGAAGCCGTGAATGGATTCGTATAGTTTTCCTATGGAAATTGATGGTGATGCGCAATCTATTTCATAGGAGCCAGGATTTCGATCGTTTGTTGCCCGGATTGGCCGATAGTAGAGGCTTCAAGAAAAAATAAAATTCTTCAACCCCGCTATTCGCAGCAATTGTGGGGTCATTCCAATCGAAATCTCAAGGGAATTCATGGAAACTACCTCATCTTCACATAGACACTGTAGACGCTCCTCATTTGGCCTCTTATTTACCTAAAACGTCGACAAAATTTGAGCAAGTCCCAAAAATTGTTCACCTTGGAAATTGCTTGCGTATTGAACCCATGATGAATTATTATAGATTTAACATGGAAAGCGATGGTAATGCACTATCGATTTCGTAGGAGCCAATATATCTGTCGTTTGATGCCCAGATTTGTCGGTAGCTGGTGCTGACAGAAATAGTAAAATTCGTCAACCACTCTATTTACAGTAACCGTGTGGTCATATCAACCGAAATCTCATGGGAAGTCAAGAAAACTACCACCTCTTCACATAGAAACCAGGGACGAACCGCATTTGGCCGCTTATTTCCCCAATAACGGCTGTGAAATCCATGCGAGTCGAAGAAGTCGTTAAACGTGGCAATTGCTTGTGTATTGAACCCGTGAGTAGATTCTTATAGTTTTCCTATGGATAACGATGGTGATGCAATATCGATTTCATCGGGGCCAAGATTTCGGTCGTTTGATGCCCGGATTGGCCGATAGCTGGGGCTGCCAGATATTGTAAAAATTCTTCTACCCCGCTATTTACAACAACTGTGGGGTCATCCCAATCGAAATCTCATCGGAAATCATGGAAACTACATCCTCTTCACATAGAAACAGCTGACGCTCCACTATGGCCTCCTATTTTCCAAAACACTTGCAAAATCCGTGTGTTTCCCAGAAATTGTTCGTCGCGGCAATTGCTTGTGCATTGAAACCGTGAGAGGATTATTATAGTTTTCATATGGAATGCGATGGTGATGCGCTATCGATGTCTATGGAGCCAAGATGTAGTTCTTTTGATGACCAGATAAGCCGATAGCTTGGGCTGCCAAAGATAGTAATATTCATAAACCCCGTTATTTCGCGACAACCGTTTGATCAAACCAATCAAAATCTCATGGAAAGTCATGGAAACTATCTCCTCTTCAAATAGAAATCACGGACGCTCCTTAATTGGCTCAAATTTACGCAAAATGCCAGTGAAATCTGTGCGAGTCCGAGAAATCGTTAACAGTGGCAATTGCTTATGTATTGAACCTGTGAGTGGATTCTTATTGTTTTCCCATGAAAAGGGATGGTGATGGACTATCGATTTCATAGGAGCCATGATTTCGGTCGTTTAATTCCCGGATTGGCCGATAGCTGGGTTACCAGAAATGGTAAAATTCTTCAACCTTGTTATTAGCAGCAACCGTTGGGTCATCCCAATCGAAATCTCAAGGAAAGTTATAAAAACTGTCTCCCCTTCACATAAAAACAGCAGACGCTGCGTATTTGGCCTCTTAGTTACCCAAAACGCCTGCAAAATCCTTGCGAGTCCCAAAAATCGTTCACCACGGGAATTGCTTGTGTTTTGAACCCGTGAGTATATTATTATAGTTTTCACATGGAAAGGGACGGTGATGCACGATCGATGTCGTAGGAGCCAAGATTTCGAATGTTTGATACTCGGATTGGCCGATAGCCAGGGCATCAAGAAATAGTAAAATTCATCAACCACGTTATTCGCGGCAAATGTTTGGTCAAACCAATCAAAATCTCAAGGTAAGTCATGGAAACTCCTCATCTTCACATAGAAACAGCGGAAGCTCCTCATTTGACCTCTTATTCACCTAAAACGCCGGTAAAATCCGTGCGAGTCCCAAAAATTGTTCACCTTGGCAATTGCTTGTGTATTGAACCCGTGAGTGGATTATTATATTTTTCACATGGAAAGCGATGGTGATGCACTATCGATGTCATAGTAGCCAATATTTCGGTCATTTGATGCCCGGATTGGCCGATAGCTGGTGCTGCCAGAAATAGTAAAATTCGTCAACCACTCTATTCGCAGTAATCGTGTGATCATATCAATTGAAATCTCATTGGAAGTCAAGAAAACTACCTCCCCTTCACATAAAAACAGCAGACGCTTTGTATTTGGCCTCTTAGTTACCCAAAACGCATGCAAAATCCTTGCGAGTCCCAGGAATCGTTCACCGCGGGAATTTCTTGGGTAGTGAACCCGTGAGTAGAGTATTATATATTTCACAGGGAAAGCGATGGTGATGCATGATCGATATCGAAGGAGCCAAGATTTCAAACGTTTGATACCCGGATTGGTGGATAGCTAGGGCATCGAGAAATTGTAAAATTCATCAACCACGTTATTCGCGACAACCGTTTGGTCAAACCAATCAAAATCTCATGGGAAGTCATAGAAACTTCCTCATCTTCACATAGAAACAGCGGACGCTCGTCAATTGGACTCTTATTTACCTAAAACGCCGGCAAAATCTGTGCGAGTCCCAAAAATTGTTCACCTTGGCAATTGCTTGTGTTTTGAACCCGTGGGTGGATTATTATAGTTTTCACATGGAAAGCGATGGTGATGCACTATCGATGTCGTAGGAGCCAATATTTCGATCGTTTGATGCCCGGATTGGCCGATAGCTGGTGTTGTCAGAAATAGTAAAATTCGTTAACCACTCTATTTGCAGTAATCGTGTGACCATATCAATCGAAATCTCATAGGAAGTCAAGAAAACCACCAGCTCTTCACATAGAAACCACGGACGAAACACAGTTGGCCGCTTATTTCCCCAATAACGGCTGCGAAATCCGTGCGAGTCGAAGGAGTCGTTAACCGTGGCAATTGCTTGTGTATTGAACCCGTGAGGGGATTCTTATAGTTTCACTATGGAAAATGATTGTGATGCAATATCAATTTCATATGGGCCAAGATTTTGGTCGTTTGATGCCCGGATTGGCCGATAGCCGGGGCCGCAAGAAATAGTAAAATTCTTCAACCCCGCTATTTGCAGCAACCGTGGGGTCATCCCAATCGAAATCTCATGGCAAAATCATGGAAAATACATCCTCTTGCATAGAAGCAGCTGACGCTCATCATTTGGCCTCATATTTTCCCAAAACGCCTGCATAATCCGTGTGTTTCCCAGAAATTGTTCACCATGGCAATTGCTTGTGTATTGAACCCATGAGTGGATTCTTATAGTTTTCATATGGAAAGCGATGTTAGTGCACTACCGATGTTGTTGGAGACAGGATTTTGGTCTTTTGATGACCGGATAAGCCGGTAGCTTTGGCTGCCAGAAATAGTAATATTCATCAACCCAGTTATTCGTGGCAACCATTTGATCAAACCAATCAAAATCTCATGGAAAATCATAGAAACTATCTCCTCTTCACATAGAAACCACGGACGCTCCTCATTTGGCTCCAATTTACCCAAAATGCCAGCAAAATCCGTGCGAGTCTGTGAAATCGTTAACAGTGGCAATTGCTTGTGTATTGAACCTGTGAGTTGTTTCTTATAGTTTTTCCATAGAAGGCGATGGTGATAGACTATCGATTTCATAGGAGCCAAGATTTCGGTCGTTTAATGCTCGGATTGGCCGATAGCTGGGATACCAGAAATAGTAAAATTCCTCAACCCTACTATTCGCAGCAACGGTGGGGTCATCCCAATCGAAATTTCAATCGAAACTACCTCCCCTTCACATAGAAACAGCAGACGCTTCGTATTTGGCCTCTTAGTTACGCAAAACGCCAGCAAAATCCTTGCGAGTCCCAGAAATCGTTCATTGCGGAAATTGCTTGTGTATTGAACCCGTGAGTTGATTGTTATAGTTTTCACATGAAAAGCAATGGTGATGCACAATCATGTTGTATGAGCCTAGATTTCAAATGTTTGATACCTTGATTGGCCGATAGCTAGGGCATCAAGAAATAGTAAAATTCATCAAAAACGTTATTCGCAGCAACCGTTTGGTCAAACCAATCAACTCAATGGAAGTCATGGAAACTGCCTCATCTTCACATAGAAACAGCGGACGCCCCTCATTTGGCCTCTTATTTACCTAAAACGTCGACAAAATCCGTGCGAGTCCCAAAAATTGTTCACCTTGGCAATTACTTGCGTATTGAACCCGTGATAGATTATTATACTTTTCACATTGAAAGTGATGGTGATGCACTATCGATGTCGTAGGAGCCAATATTTCGGTCGTTTGATGCCCGGATTGGCCGATAGCTGGTGCTGCCAGAAATAGTAAAATTCGTCAACCACTCTATTAGCAGTAACCGTTATATCATATCAATCTAAATCTCTTGGGAAGTCAAGAAAACAACTTCCTCTTCACATAGAAACCACGGACGAACCGCATTTGGCCGCTTATTTCTCCAATAACGGTTGTGAAATCCGTGCGAGTCTAAGAAGTCATTAACAGTTGCAATTGTTTGTGTATTGAACCCGTGAGTGTATTCTGATATTTTTCCTATGGAAAACAATGATGATGAAATATCGATTTCATATGGGCCAAGATTTCGGTCGTTTGAAGCTCAGATTGGCCGATATCTGGGGCTACCAGAAATAGTAAAATTCTTCAACCCCACTATTTGTAGCAACCGTGGGGGTCATTCCAATCAAAATCTCAAGGAAATTCATGTGAAACTACCTCCTCTTCACATAGAATTAACAGACTCTCCTTATTTGGCCTCTTATTCACCCCTAAACAGCAGTAAAATCCGTGCGAGTCCAAGAAATCGCTCACTGTGGCAATTTCTTGTGTATTGAACCCGTGAGTGCATTATTATAGTTTTCACATGGAAAGTGATGGTGATGCACTATCGATGTCAATGGAGCCAAGATTTTGGTTCCCTTAATGCCCAGATTGGTCGATGGCTTGGGCTGCCAGAAATAGTAATATTCATCAACCCCTCTATTTTGCAGCTCATGAAAAGTCCTGGGAAACTACCTCAACTTCACATAGAGACATCAGACGCTCTTTATTTGGCATCTTATTTACCCAAAACGTCGGCAAAATCCGTGCAAGTCCTAGAAATCGTGCACCATGGCAATTGCTTGTGTATTGAACCCGTGAGTGCATTATTATAGTTTTCACATGGAAAGCGTTGGTGATGCATTATCGATGTCGTAGTAGCCAAGATTTCAGTCGTTTGATACCTGGATTGGCCAATAGCTAGTGCTACCAGAAATAGTTAAATTCGTCCACCACGCTATTAGCTGGGGCTGCCAGAAATAGTAAAATTCTTTAACCCTGCTATTTACAGCAACCGTGGGGTCATCCCAATCGAAATCTCATGGAAATTCATGGAAACTACGTCCGCTTCACATAGAAACAGCTGACGCTCCTCATTTGGCCTCATATTTTCCCCAAAACGCCTGCAAAGTCCGTGTGTTTCCCAGAAATTGTTCACCATGTCAATTGCTTGTGTATTGAACCCGTGAGTGGATTATTATAGTTTTCATATGAAAGCGATGGTGATGCACTACTGATTTCGTTGGTGCCAAGATTTAGGTCGATTGATGACAGGATAAGCCGATAGCTTGGGCTGCCAAAAATAGTAATATTCATCAACCCTGTTATTCGTTTCAATTGTTTGATCAAAACAATCATAATCTCATGAAAAGCCATGGAAACTATCTCCTCTTCACATAGAAACCACAGACGCTCCTCATTGGGCTCCAATTTATCCTAAATGCCAGCGAAATCTGCGCGAGTTCGAGAAATCGTTAGCCATGGAAAATGCGTGTGTATTGAACATGTGAGTGGATTCTTATAGTTTTTCCATGGAAAGCAATGGGAAAGGACTATGGATTTCGTAGGAGACAAGAATTTGGTTGTTTAATGCCCGGATTGACCAATAGCAGGGTTACCAGAAATAGTAAAATTCTTCGACCCTGCTATTCGCAGCAACAGTGGGGTCATCCCGATCGAAATCACAAGGGAAGTCATAAAAACTACCTCCCCTTCACATAGAAATAGTCGACGCTCCGCATTTGGCCTCTTAGTTACCCAAAATGCCTGCAAAATCCTTGCGAGTCCCAGAAATCGTTCACCACGGGAATTGCTTGTGTATTGAACCCGTGAGTAGATTATTATAGTTTTCACATGGAAAGGGATGGTGATGTCGTAGGAGCCAAGATTTCGAACATTTGATACCCAGATTGGCTGATAGCCAGGGCATCAATAAATAGTAAAATTCATCAACCACGTTATTCGCGGCAACCGTTGGGTCAAACCAGTCAAAATCTTAAGGGAAATCATGAAAACTACCTCATCTTCACATAGAAACAATGTGCACTCCTTATTTGCCCTCTTATTTACCTAAAACGCCGGTAAAATCCGTGCGAGTCCCAAAATTGTTCACCTTGGCAATTACTTGCGTATTGAACCCGTGATGGATTATTATACTTTTCACATGGAAAGTGATGGTGATGCACTATCGATGTCGTAGGAGCCAATATTTCGGTCGTTTGATGCCCGGATTGGCCGATAGCTGGTGCTGCAAGAAATAGTAAAATTCGTCAACCACTCTATTAGCAGTAACCATTATATCATATCAATCTAAATCTCTTGGAAAGTCAAGAAAACAACTTCCTCTTCACATAGAAACCACGGACGAACCGCATTTGGCCGCTTATTTCTCCAATAACGGTTGTGAAATCCGTGCGAGTCTAAGAAGTCATTAACATTTGCAATTGTTTGTGTATTGAACCCGTGAGTGGATTCTGATAGTTTTCCTATGGAAAACAATGATGATGAAATATCGATTTCATAGGGGTCAAGATTTCGGTCGTTTGAAGCTCAGATTGGCCGATATCTGGGGCTGCCACAAATAGTAAAATTCTTCAACCCCGCTATTTGTAGCAACAGTGGGGTCATCTCAATCGAAATATCTTGGGAAATCATGGAACCAACATCCGCTTCACATAGAAACAGCTGACACTCCTCATTTGGCTTCATATATTACCAAAACGCTTGCAAAATCCGTGTGTTTCCCAGAAATTGTTCACAGTGGCAATTGCTTTTGTATTGAACCCGTGAGTGGGTTATTATAGTTTTCATATGGAAAGCGATGGTGATGTGCTATCAAAGACGTTGGAGCGAAGATTTAGGTCGTTTGATGACCAGATAAGCCGGTAGCTTAGGCTGCCAGAAATAGTAATATTCATCAACCCCGTTATTCGTTGCAACTGTTTGATCAAACCAATCAAAATTTCATGGAAAGTCATGGAAACTATCTCCTCTTCAAATAGAAACCACGGACGCGCCTCATTTGGCTCCAATTTACGCAAAATGCCAGCGAAATCCGTGCGAGTCCGAGAAATAGTTAACAATGGCAATTGCTTAGGTATTGAACCTATGAGTGGATTCTTATAGTTTTCCCATGGAAAGCGCTGGTGATGGACTATCGATTTCATAGGTGCCAAGATTTCGGTCTTTTAATGCCCGGATTAACCGATAGCTGGGTTTCCAAACATAGTAAAAATTCTTCGACCTTGCTATTCGCAGCAACCGTGCGGTCATCCCAATCGACATCTCATGGAAAGTCATAAAAACTACATCCCCTTCACATAGAAACAGCAGACACTCTTCATTTGGCCTCTTATTTTCCCAACACGCCTACAAAATCCTTGCGAGTCCCAGAAATCGTTCACCTCGGGAATTGCTTGTGTATTGAACCCATGAGTGGATTATTATAGTTTTCACATGGAAAGCGATGGTGATGCACGATCGATGTCATATGAGCTAAGATTTCGATCGTTTGATACCCAGATTGGCCGATAGCTGGGGCATCCAGAAATAGTAAAATTCATCAACCACGTTAATCGCAGCAACTGTTTGCTCAAACCAATCAAAATCTAAGGGGAAGTAATGGAAACTACCTCCTCTTCACATATAAACATCGGACGCTCCTCATTTGGCCTCTTATTTACCCGAAACGCCGGAAAAATTGTTCGAGTCCTAAAAATCGTTAATCGTGGCAATTACTTGTGCAATGATCCCATGAGTGGATTCTAATAGTTTTCCTTTGGAAAGATATGGTTATGCACTATCGATTTCATAGGAGCCATGATTTTGATAGTTTGATGACCGGATTGGCCGATAGCTGTGGCTGCCAGAAATAGTAAAATTCTTCAACCCCGCGATTAGCAGCAACTGTGCGATCATTCCAATCAAAATCTCAAGGAAATTCATGTGAAACTACCACCTCTTCACATAGAAATAACAGACTCTCCTTATTTGGCCTCTTATTCACCCCTAAACAGCAGTAAAATCTGTGCGAGTCCAAGAAATCGCTCACTGTGGCAATTTCTTGTGTATTGAACCCGTGAGTGCATTATTATAGTTTTCACATGGAAAGTGATGGTGATGCACTATCGATGTCAATGGAGACAAGATTTCGGTTTCCTTAATGCCCAGATTGGTCGATGGCTTGGGCTGCCAGAAATAGTAATATTCATCAACCCCTCTATTTTGCAACTCATGAAAAGTCCTGGGAAACTACCTCAACTTCACATAGAGACATCAGACGCTCTTTATTTGGCATCTTATTTACCCAAAACGTCGGCAAAATCCGTGCAAGTCCTAGAAATCGTGCACCATGGCAGTTGCTTGTATATTGAACCCGTGAGTGCATTATTATAGTTTTCACATGGAAAGCGATGGTGATGCATTATCGATGTCGTAGTAGCCAAGATTTCAGTCGTTTGATACCTGGATTGGCCAATAGCTGGTGCTACCAGAAATAGTTAAATTTGTCCACCACGCTATTAGCTGGGGCTGCCAGAAATAGTAAAATTCTTCAACCCTGCTATTTACAGCAACTGTGGGGTCATCCCAATCGAAATCTCATGGAAATTCATGGAAACTACATCCGCTTCACATAGAAACAGCTGACGCTCCTCATTTGGCCTCATATTTTCCCCAAAACGCCTGCAAAGTCCATGTGTTTCCCAGAAATTGTTCACCATGTCAATTGCTTGTGTATTGAACCCGTGAGTTGATTATTATAGTTTTCATATGAAAGCGATGGTGATGCACTACTGATTTCGTTGGTGCCAAGATTTAGGTCGATTGATGACGGGATAAGCCGATAGCTTGGGCTGCCAAAAATAGTAATATTCATCAACCCTGTTATTCGTTTCAATTGTTTGATCAAAACAATCATAATCTCATGAAAAGCCATGGAAACTATCTCCTCTTCACATAGAAACCACAGACGCTCCTCATTGGGCTCCAATTTATCCTAAATGCCAGCGAAATCCGTGCGAGTCCAAGAAATCGTTAGCCATGGCAAATGCTTGTGTATTGAACATGTGAGTGGATTCTTATAGTTTTTCCATGGAAAACAATGGGAAAGGACTATGGATTTCATAGGAGACAAGAATTTGGTTGTTTAATGCCCGGATTGACCAATAGCAGGTCAACCAGAAATAGTAAAATTCTTCGACCCTGCTATTCGCAGCAACAGTGGGGTCATCCCGATCGAAATCACAAGGGAAGTGATAAAAACTACCTCCCCTTCACATAGAAATAGTCGACGCTCCGCATTTGGCCTCTTAGTTACCCAATATGCCTGCAAAATCCTTGCGAGTCCCAGAAATCGTTCACCACGGGAATTGCTTGTGTATTGAACCCGTGAGTAGATTATTATAGTTTTCACATGGAAAGGGATGGTGATGTCGTAGGAGCCAAGATTTCGAACATTTGATACCCAGATTGGCTGATAGCCAGGACATCAATAAATAGTAAAATTCATCAACCACGTTATTCGTGGCAACCGTTGGGTCAAACCAATCAAAATCTCAAGGGAAATCATGAAAACTACCTCATCTTCACATAGAAGCAATGTGCACTCCTTATTTGCCCTCTTATTTACCTAAAACGCCGGCAAAATCTGTGCGAGTCCCAAAAATTGTTCACCTTGGCAATTTCTTGTGTATTGAACCCGTGAGTGGATTATTTTAGTTTTCATATGTAAAGCGATGTGATGTACTATCGATGTCGTAGGAGCAAATATTTCGGTCATTTGATGCCCGGATTGGCCGATAGCTGGTTCTGCCAGAAATAGTAAAATTCGTCAACCACTCTATTTGCAGTAACAGTATGATCATATCAATCGAAATTTCATGGGAAGTCAAGAAAACTACATGCTCTTCACAAAGAAACCACAGACGAACCGCACTTGGCCGATTATTTCCCAAATGACGGCTGTGAAATCCGTGCGAGTCGAAGAAGTCGTTAACCGTGGCAATTGCTTGTGTATTGAACCCGTGAGTGGATTCTTATAGTTTTCCTATGGAAAATGATGGTGATGCAATATCGATTTCATAGGGGCCAAGATTTCGGTCGTTTGATGCCCGGATTGGCCGATAGCTGGGGCCGCCAGAAATAGTAAAATTCTTCAACCCCGCTATTTGCAGCAACCGTGGGGGGTCATCCCAAGCAAAATCTCAGGGGAAATCATGGAAACTACATCCGCTTCATATTGAAACAACTGACGCTCCTCATTTGGCCTCATATTTTTCCAAAACGCCTGCAAAATACGTGTGTTTCCCAAAAATTGTTCACCGTGGCAATTGCTTGTGTATTGAACATGTGAGTGGATTCTTATAGTTTTCATATGGAAAGCGATGGTGATGCTCTTCCGATGTCGTTGGACCCAAGATTTAGGTTGTTTGATGACCGGATAAGGCGGTAGGTTGGGCTGCCAGAAATAGTAATATTCAACAACACCGTTATTCGTTGCAACCGTTTGATCAAACCAATCAAAATCTGAGGGAAAGCCATGGAAACTATCCCCTCATCACATAGAAACCACGGATGTTCCTCATTTGGCTCCAATTTACCCAAAATGCCAGCGAAATCCGTACGAGTCTGAGAAATCGTTAACAGTGGCAATTGCTTGTGTATTGAACCTGTGAGTGGATTCTTATATTTTTCCCATAGAAGGCGATGGTGATGGGCTATCGATTTCATAGGAGCCAAGATTTCGGTCGTTTAATGCCCGGATTGGCCGATAGCTGGGTTACTAGTAAAGTTCTTCAACCCTACTATTCGCAGCCACCGTGGGGGTCATCCTGATCGAAATCTCAAGGTAAGTCATAAGAACTACCTCCCCTTCACATAAAAACAACAGACGCTCCGCATTTGGCCTCTTAGTTACCCAAAACGCCAGCAAAATCCTTGCGAGTCCCAGAAATCGTTCACCACGGGAATTGCTTGTGTAATGAACCTGTGAGTGGGGATTATTATAGTTTTCATACGGAAAGCAATGGTGATTCGCTACCGATGTCGTTGGAGCAAGATTTAGGTCATTTGATGACCGGATAGGCCAATAGATTGGGTTGCCAAAAATAGTAATATTCATCAACCCTGTTATTCGTTTCAACCGTTTGATCAAACCAATCAAAATCTCATGGAAAGTCATGGAAACTTTCTCCTCTTCACATAGAAACCATAGACGCTCCTCATTGGGCTCCAATTTACCCAAAATGCCAGCGAAATCCGTGCGAGTCACAGAAATCGTTAACCATGGCAAATGCTTGTGTATTGAACCTGGGTGTGGATCCTTATGTTTTTCCCATCGAAAGCAATGGTGATGGACTATCTATTTCATAGGAGCCAAGATTTTGGTTGTTTAATGCCCGAATTGGCAGATACATGGGTTACCAGAAATATGAAAATTCATCAACCCTTATATTCGCAGCAACCGTCGGGTCATCCCAATCAAAATCTGATGGAAAGTCATAAAAACTACCTCCCCTTCAGATAGAAACAGTAAACACTCTTCATTTGGCCTATTAGTTACCCAAAACGCCTACAAAATTCTTGCGAGTCCCAGAAATCGTTCACCGCGGGAATTGCTTGTGTTTTGAACCCGTGAGTGGTTTCTTATAGTTTTTCCATAGAAGGCGATGGTGATTGTTACGCCTATTTGACCGAGACCCAAAAGACACGAGCCCAGGAGCCCGACTACTAGTCGAGGGCCCATCTGCATCCTCAAGCCCATTCCACAAAGGCCCTATAAGGGATCTTCTCGAATGTCGATCCGACCCGGCCCCGAGAACCCGCTGGTCACTCGCCCACTCCTGCGATAACCGCTCCCCCGGTCGCGCGACCACTAAAGGGGCGGTAATGGGGAGGTGCTGGCATGGCGAAGAGAACGGCGGCGAGGGGGCGGATTGATGGGGCACGATTGAGGGCGGGCGTGGGACGTGGGCCAGAGGCAATCACGCTGGGAGCTCTATAAAAGGGTAAGGAAGACGACGAAGAAGGGGACCGCATCTCAGGTATCCAAAACCTAAGGTACTCCATCAACGACCTAGCTCCTCCATCCCATCTCCTTCCTCCCCCCGCTCGCGCCGTGAGACGCCGTTCCGATCTCCTCACGAGTCGAACCGTCTCCGCCGGGCCTCCTCTTTCAGATCTCTATCTGACTTAGGCATCGGAGGGGATTTGGCCGGAACCTAGGTCCGGCCCCCTGACGAGCGTTCTCGTCTACGCAGGTGGACAGCTGACCAACGGGCCGAGGCTTCCCCTCGCCCCTCTCCAACTTCACAATCAACCGGACGACCGAGGCTACCCCTCGTCTTCCGCCCACCGAGGCCGCGCTCGTCCGACCGAGGCTGAGCGTCTTAACTGGGTCCGAGGCCTCCCCTCGCCCTTCGCCGACCGTGCCTCCAGCTGGACGACCGAGGCTACCCCTCGTCTTCCTTCCTCCGAGGCCGCGCTCATCCGACCGAGGCCGAGCATCTCATCCTGGGCTGAGGCTTCCCCTCGTCCCATCCGCACCGATTCGAAGCCCCCGAGGGACCCAAGCGGGCCCCTTGACCACGTTGACCGGGTTGTCCACGGTCAACGCTCTGTAGTGAGAAAACTCTCTGAAACATCTGACGCCGTCTGTGGGAACCGAAAACCGTCCCACGAAGAAGCAAACCACACCAACAATGGCACGAGCCAGCAATGGAAGGAAGCGCATGCCCCCCATCCCGGAGGAGGGGAATGGCACATCAAACGGCAACCCCGAGGACACGCCCGTCGACGGCCACCCCGCCCTCTCAACCGAAGAGGCCGGCGCCTCGGAACTGGCCACGGAGGGGCAACTCCACGCCCTGGCTCAGGAGACCAACGCGAGCCTCCAGACGTTGGTCGCGACGGTACAGCAGCTCGTCGGCCCTGCGCCGTCCAACGGGGGCACGTTGGACGACAGCCATCGATGGGCGGGGGGTCGCCCGCACTTGCGGTCCGCCGTGGTCGACGACCACGGGACCCAGAAACCGAACACAGAGCGTCGGTTCACGCTGTCCGGCCCCCGTCAGGCGAGGTCACACGCCTCCTCCCCTTATCGTGAAAGGGGCCGGAGGGAAACCGAAGGAACGGAGGGCGAATCGATGACGGCATCATCTCGTCGGTCACGGTCGTCCCGCCGCAGGAGAAGCGAACGACACCACTCAAGAGACCGATCACGGCGGAGCAGGAGCTCTCGCAGGAGGAGTCGGGATCGTCGGGTCAACCCGACCCCCAGCGTGGCGAGGGCCGTGGAGCCAGCCCCGCCGGCGCCTGTGCTTCCTCCACCCCCGAACGAGCCAGAGGCAGGCGACTACCGCATCCCCGGGGGCATCCATGGAGACCGATGCCCCCTATCACGGAGAATAACCGACGCACGGGTCCCCTCTCGATTCAGGATCCCGGTGCTGGAAAAGTACGACGGGATAGGGGACCCGGGACACCACGTGATGGACTACGAGGGGGACATGTCCTTCCAGGGAGCTGACGATGACCTGCTTTGCCGGGGCTTCTATTCTACTCTTAGGGGAGCGACGAGGACCTGGTACCACAGCCTGCCCGGCCGCTCCATCGACAGCTTCGAGGAACTCACCCAGTTGTTCTGCAAGCAGTTCATGGCGGGGAGGCAGATCAAGCCTGGTGCTGAACACCTGTTCAACATAGTGCAAGGCCCGGCCGAGCTGCTCCGACAGTTCATGCGCCGCTTCAATGCGGAAAGGCTGAACGTGAACAGCCCTCCTGACCTGGTGGTCCAGACGGCCCTTAAGAAAGGGCTTCGCCACAGAGGCCTCAAGAAGTCTCTGCACAACGATCCCCCGAAGGACCTCCCCGGGATCATGGCGAGGGCTGAACGCTTCATGCTGACCGAGGAGGCCTTGGCCGAGGACGCAGGAAAAGATACTCGAGGGGCCAAGCGCGGCGACGGCGGACGAGGCAGCCCCGAAGGGTACCTGACCGAGAAGAGGCCGAGGAACAGACAGCGGGGAGAAAGCGCGAGGGACACCACCCCAGACGCCGTCCTCGCCCAAGTACAGAAGGAAGAGCGAGCTGATCGACCCCCACCGAAGGCTAAAAGAGGTGGGAAGAACAGGGAGAAGTACTGCAAGTACCATAAGGACGATGGCCATGACACTGAAGACTGCTGGCATTTGAAGAAGGACATTGAGAAGCTGATGAGCCGGGGGCACGCCATGAACCAGGCCGACGAGCCGGCCCACGGAGAAGGGACTTCCGCACAGCCAGACAAGGGGAAGAAGATCAACACCGTCCAAGGTCCCCTCCGCATCATAGAGTGAGCGGGCGATGTCTCTCCCCCCGGTTGCAGCCTAGTCAGAGGGAGTTATCTAGGTTTACATCCCTCTGTCTAGCTTCATCTCCTTTTTTCCTTTTCCTCCAAATGTACCAGTCCGACGAGACTCTTGAGAGTACAAATGCATTCCCTTTTTTGTCTTTTCTTAAATCCCCGACGGAATTGACATGTCACCAATAGCGCAAAAGAATGGAGACCGCCGCCTCACTGGAGGAGGAAGAAGAGCTTTGCCCTCGTCGACCGAATCCTGCGCTCATAAGTCTGGAGGCAGTTCCCCCAGCAGGCACGGACGCCGACCGGTCCTAAGCCGAGGAGCTTTGCCCTCGCCGACCGACTCCCGCGCTCCGATCCTAAGCCGAGGAGCTCTGCCCTCGCCGACCGACTCCCGCGCTCCGGTCCTAAGCCGAGGAGCTCTGCCCTCGCCGACCGACTCCTGCGCTCGTAAGTCTGGGGGCAGTACCCCTAGCAGACACGGACGCCGATCGGTCCTAAGCCAAGGAGCTTCGCCCTCGCCGACCGACCCCAGCGCTCATAAGTCTGGGGGCAGTTCCCCCAGCAGGCACAGACGCCGACCGGTCCTAAGCCGAGGAGCTTTGCCCTCGCCGACCGACTCCTGCGCTCATAAGTCTGGGGGCAACTCCCCCAAGACACGGACGCCGACTGGTCCCAAGCCGAGGAGCTTTGCCCTCGCCGACCGACTCCTGCGCTCATAAGTCTGGGGGCAACTCCCCCAAGACACGGACGCCGACCGGTCCTAAGCCGAGGGGCTTCTACCCTCGCCGACCGACTCCTGCACTCACAGGTCTGGGGAGAATCCCCCAGCCAGCGCCAACGTCATCCAGTCCTAGGACAAGAACAAGGGAGCAACGCAAAGTACACGAGAAATCTGAGTAAGTCAATTTCGTTTATAACAGTTAACCAGGGTACAAAAATGTGTCTTGTTTACAGGGAATCAAAGCGAAGAGACTTTACTACAAATAATCCACTCACAACGAATGACAAAGTTCTTCACCTAAAGAAGCTAGATCGGCACCGACAGAGCAAAATTGGTTGACAAAAGACCCAAAGTAGTTAGCCCAAGCTAGCAGCCATGCAACCAGCAATTATTGGCCACGGAGCCGATAACAAGCCGAAGGAGATAGCGGGGGCCAGGGATCCATTTCAAGTAGACTGGCCCAAAGCGAAGCGGATGCTAAAAAATTTGAGGATAAGGCCGGGAGGGACTGCTTAGGGAGCCCGAGCTCGGGAGGACACATCCTCGGGCACTTTGCCCTGCTCGGAGCGAGGGGGATCGACCGGCGGAGGGGCTTGCCGGACACGCTCCGCACATTCTCGGAAGGAAGACTGGACGACTTCGACGATCCGAGGGGCAATGAGGTCTTCATACTTACCGAAGGCCTCCCTGAGAACCTCGAAGATCCTCTTCCCCAGGGTCTCGACGACGCCCTTCTCCACCTCCTCCGCAAGCCGCATCACCTGGCGCCGATCCGACAGTTCCCTCTGAAGCTCTTCCCTCTCCAGGCGGAACGACTCCGCCGCTTCCTCAGCCGACTGATGAGCATCCTCCAGTTTTCCCTGGAGGTCACCCACTCGTCCCTCCAACTCGGCCACACGGAGGTTGAGACGCCGAGACTCCATCTGGGCCTCCGTCATAGCCACCTCAGCCGCCCCGGCCCGCTCCTGAGCCCTCATGGAGGACTCCTCCAGCTCCCTCAAACGGACGGCTCGACACTGCAACTCCACAGCGAGCGCTGAACCCTGAAAAGACGAGACATGGGCTAAGAAGAGGATAAAGAGAAAGAGAGGACAGCAAGATAACCGAACCTGTTGAAGGATCCAGACCAAGGAATCCGACATCTTGTCGGCCGGGATCTTCTTGAGGAAGCTGCGGTCCCGGGGAGGGACGGAGACCTCGGCAACCTGCTGGGCCAGGGCTCGGTCAACAAACATCGAACTCCCAGTGACGACGATCGAAGCCAAGTCGCTCGCCAACAAGGCCCCGACCCCCGGTGATACGGGCGAAGACGCTACGTGGGGGGTGGCTGACAAAGCTACCGAGGGATCCCCGGCGGTCGCCACGGGAAGTGCGGAACCTGTCGGACTGGAGGGATCCACGTCCTCCTTCCTCTTCTTCCCACCATGGGGCTCCGAAGGCGTCGGAGGGGAACGCTTCCGCCTCGCACCATCTTCACCCCCGGGAAGGGGATCGCCAGAAGAAGAGGCGGGAGGCACGGCCACCACCTTACCCACGGAAGGCTCGGCTCGGTGCACTTCCTCCTCAACGGTCCTCCGAGGCGCCCTTCCAGAGGTACTACCTCGGCTCCGAGCGGCTCCTCGACGGATCAGCTCATCGACGTCACGGACGAACTCGCGGCCTGCCATCCCTGCAAAGGAGACCGAAATCAGGATGAGTCATAGGGCGATCCGAGGATGAAAAAGCGACCTACCCGGAGACCACAAGACGGCCTTCAGGAGTAGGTCGTCCAACAAAGACCAGATGGATTTCGATTCCAAAGGAAGAGCCGACAGCAGCACGGCGGCTGCCTGATCAGCGTCAGAAAGGGCTAACGGCAGGCGAGGCTGGACGGGCGCGCCCCAGCTTGTCAGAATCTGGGCATCACCCAAAAAGACCATAAAGACATAATCCGAGCTCCAATCCACCGACCAGCGGGGTAGCCCGATCAGACATTCCCTCCTCGAACGGGCTCGGAGGTGCAGCCAGGACCCCGGCCCGACCGTCTGGACCTGGTAAAAGTGGGAGAGAAGGGGGAGAGACGGCTCCAGACCGCGGGTGCAGCAAAGCGTTACGAAGCCCGTCAGTACCGCGATTGAGCAAGGGGTGAATTGGCAAAGGGGCACCATGAGATACTCCATGACCTGGACAAGGAAGGGATTGAGCGGGAAACGAAGACCCAGGCGAAACATTTCGACGTAGACGCCGACTTCATTGCTCCTCGGAAGGCAAATCCGCTCGTCGACGAATGGAACTCGGACATCGTACGGGAAGTAGAGATACCTTTCCCGGATCTCCGTGACCGCCGAAGGAACGGTCCTCGATGGCGTACGGAGGATAGCCGGGGGCACGTTAAGACGCACGGCAACCGACGCCACGTCATCACAGACGAAGTCTGGGAATAGCTTCCCCTTCCCCTTATCCTGAAGGGGACGACTCCCGGAAGAGAAGCCTGATCCCACTAGCCGGGGCCTGCCCCGCCTGGACTCTGGAGAATCCCTCGCCCCTCGGTCAGAACCGCCTATCCTAAGAGCAGCCATAATATGAGAGAGAGAAAGGAAATTACCTTTTAGCTAGTTCGGAGGAGGCAAGGAAGCAAAGGCGACGGGAAACTCCGAGTTGGGGAAAACCTAGAACAATGGGAAGAGCAAGAAAGAAGTGGAGATCAACACAGCTGGGGATCTTATATACCAGGGACGAATTCGAAGCGCCTGACAAGAACGCGTGGCAAGGCTCGAAGAACCGGCGGCGTTCCAAAATTGGCGCCAGGGGAAGTCCAATCGATCCGCCTCATCATGACCTGCCTTTATGACCACGCCTCGATTGAAGCGCTACTCGGAATCCCAGGAGGCACAGCGGTCGATCTGAGCAAACCAAGGCCGATCGACCCCACCAAGGGCGGCTCACGAACCCCTCAGCTTCTCAACTGAAGACAACCCCACGAATGGTGGGGATAGGCTTGAAGCCACACGTGGCAGCATCAGAAGAACGACGACGCTTCGGAGCCCGCGCTTTAAAAATATCGAATGGGCCAACTCATGATGACGACTAATAAATGAGTCGGCATCGACTGGCGAGCTTGTCAAAATCGGCGGAAGTCACATCGGCCGAGCCGAACCGGCTGAGGTCGATCAACCCGACCGATGGGGGCAATTGTTACGCCTATTTGATCGAGACCCAAAAGACACGAGCCCAGGAGCCCGACTACTGGTCGAGAGCCCATCTGCATCCTCAAGCCCATTCCACAAAGGCCCTATAAGGGATCTTCTCGAATGTCGATCCGACCCGGCCCCGAGAACCCGCTGGTCACTCGCCCACTCCTGCGATAACCGCTCCCCCGGTCGCGCGACCACTAAAGGGGCGGTAATGGGGAGGTGCTGGCATGGCGAAGAGAACGGCGGCGAGGGGGCGGATTGATGGGGCACGATTGAGGGCGGGCGTGGGACGTGGGCCAGAGGCAATCACGCTGGGAGCTCTATAAAAGGGTAAGGAAGACGACGAAGAAGGGGACCGCATCTCAGGTATCCAAAACCTAAGGTACTCCATCAACGACCTAGCTCCTCCATCCCATCTCCTTCCTCCCCCCGCTCGCGCCGTGAGACGCCGTTCCGATCTCCTCACGAGTCGAACCGTCTCCGCCGGGTCTCCTCTTTCAGATCTCTATCTGACTTAGGCATCGGAGGGGATTTGGCCGGAACCTAGGTCCGGCCCCCTGACGAGCGTTCTCGTCTACGCAGGTGGACAGCTGACCAACAGGCCGAAGCTTCCCCTCGCCCCTCTCCAACTTCACAATCAACCGGACGACCGAGGCTACCCCTCGTCTTCCGCCCGCCGAGGCCGCGCTCGTCCGACCGAGGCCAAGCGTCTTAACTGGGTCCGAGGCCTCCCCTCGCCCTTCGCCGACCGTGCCTCTAGCTGGACAACCGAGGCTACCCCTCGTCTTCCTTCCTCCGAGGCCGCGCTCGTCCGACCGAGGCCGAGCATCTCATCCTGGGCCGAGGCTTCCCCTCGTCCCATCCGCACCGATTCGAAGCCCCCGAGGGACCCAAGCGGGTCCCTTGACTACGTTGACCGGGTTGTCCACGGTCAACGCTCTGTAGTGAGAAAACACTCTGAAACAGTGATAGACTATCGATTTCATAGGAGCCAAGATTTCGGTCGTTTAATGCCCGGATTGGCCGATAGCTGGGATACCAGAAATAGTAAAATTCCTCAACCCTACTATTCGCAGCAACTGTGGGGTCATCCGAATCGAAATTTCAATCGAAACTACCTCCCCTTCACATAGAAACAGCAGACGCTTCGTATTTGGCCTCTTAGTTATGCAAAACACCAGCAAAATCCTTGCGAGTCCCATAAATCGTTCATTGCGGAAATTGCTTGTGTATTGAACCCGTGAGTTGATTGTTATAGTTTTCACATGAAAAGCAATGGTGATGCACAATCATGTTGTAGGAGCCAAGATTTCAAATGTTTGATACCTTGATTGGCCGATAGCTAGGGCAACAAGAAATAGTAAAATTCATCAAAAACGTTATTGGCAGCAACCGTTTGGTCAAACCAATCAACTCAATGGAAGTCATGGAAACTACCTCATCTTCACATAGAAACAGCGGACGCCCCTCATTTGGCCTCTTATTTACCTAAAACATCGACGAAATCCGTGCGAGTCCCAAAAATTGTTCACCTTGGCAATTACTTGCGTATTGAACCCGTGATTGATTATTATACTTTTCACATGGAAAGTGATGGTGATGCACTATCGATGTCGTAGGAGCCAATATTTCGGTCGTTTGATGCCCGGATTGGCGGATAGCTGGTGCTGCCAAAAATAGTAAAATTCGTCAACCACTCTATTAGCAGTAACCGTTATATCATATCAATCTAAATCTCTTGGGAAGTCAAGAAAACAACTTCCTCTTCACATAGAAACCACGAACGAACCGCATTTGGCCGCTTATTTCTCCAATAACGGTTGTGAAATCCGTGTGAGTCTAAGAAGTCAGTAACAGTTGCAATTGTTTGTGTATTGAACCCGTGAGTGGATTCTGATAGTTTTCCTATGGAAAACAATGATGATGAAATATCGATTTCATAGGGGCCAAGATTTCGGTCGTTTGAAGCTCAGATTGGCCGATAGCTGGGGCTGCCAGAAATAGTAAAATTCTTCAACCCCGCTATTTGTAGCAACCGTGGGGTCATCTCAATCGAAATCTCTTGGGAAATCATGGAACCAACATCCGCTTCACATAGAAACAGCTGACACTCCTCATTTGGCTTCATATATTACCAAAACGCTTGCAAAATCCGTGTGTTTCCCAGAAATTGTTCACCGTGGCAATTGCTTTTGTATTGAACCCGTGAGTGGGTTATTATAGTTTTCATATGGAAAGCGATGGTGATGCGCTATCAAAGTCGTTGGAGCGAAGATTTAGGTCGTTTGATGACCAGATAAGCCGGTAGCTTAGGCTGCCAGAAATAGTAATATTCATCAACCCCGTTATTCGTTGCAACTGTTTGATCAAACCAATCAAAATTTCATGGAAAGTCATGGAAACTATCTCCTCTTCAAATAGAAACCACGGACGCGCCTCATTTGGCTCCAATTTACGCAAAATGCCAGCGAAATCCGTGCGAGTCCGAGAAATAGTTAACAATGGCAATTGCTTAGGTATTGAACCTATGAGTGGATTCTTATAGTTTTCCCATGGAAAGCGCTGGTGATGGACTATCGATTTCATAGGAGCCAAGATTTCAGTCTTTTAATGCCCGGATTGACCGATAGCAGGGTTTCCAAAAATAGTAAAAATTCTTCGACCCTGCTATTCACAGCAACCGTGCGGTCATCCCAATCGACATCTCATGGAAAGTCATAAAAACTACATCCCCTTCACATAGAAACAGCAGACACTCTTCATTTGGCCTCTTATTTTCCCAACACGCCTACAAAATCCTTGCGAGTCCCAGAAATCGTTCACCTCGGGAATTGCTTGTGTATTGAACCCATGAGTGGATTATTATAGTTTTCACATGGAAAGCGATGGTGATGCACGATCGATGTCATAGGAGCTAAGATTTCGATCGTTTGATACCCAGATTGGCCGATAGCTGGGGCATCCAGAAATAGTAAAATTCATCAACCACGTTATTCGCAGCAACTGTTTGCTCAAACCAATCAAAATCTAAGGGGAAGTCATGGAAACTACCTCCTCTTCACATATAAACATCGGACGCTCCTCATTTGGCCTCTTATTTACCCGAAACGCCGGAAAAATTGTTCGAGTCCTAAAAATCGTTAATCGTGGCAATTGCTTGTGCCATGATCCCATGAGTGGATTCTTATAGTTTTCCTTTGGAAAGCGATGGTTATGCACTATCGATTTCATAGGAGCCAAGATTTTGATAGTTTGATGACCGGATTGGTCGATAGCTGTGGCTGCCAGAAATAGTAAAATTCTTCAACCCCGCGATTAGCAGCAACTGTGCGATCATTCCAATCAAAATCTCAAGGAAATTCATGTGAAACTACATCCTCTTCACATAGAAATAACAGACTCTCCTTATTTGGCCTCTTATTCACCCCTAAACTGCAGTAAAATCCATGCGAGTCCAAGAAATCGCTCAATGTGGCAATTTCTTGTGTATTGAACCCGTGAGTGCATTATTATAGTTTTCACATGGAAAGTGATGGTGATGCATTCTCGATGTCAATGGAGCCAAGATTTTGGTTCCCTTAATGCCCAGATTGGTCGATGGCTTGGGCTGCCAGAAATAGTAATATTCATCAACCCCTCTATTTTGCAGCTCATGAAAAGTCCTGGGAAACTACCTCAACTTCACATAGAGACATCAGACGCTCTTTATTTGGCATCTTATTTACCCAAAACGTCGGCAAAATCCGTGCAAGTCCTAGAAATCGTGCACCATGGCAATTGCTTGTGTATTGAACCCGTGAGTGCATTATTATAGTTTTCACATGGAAAGCGTTGGTGATGCATTATCGATGTCGTAGTAGCCAAGATTTCAGTCGTTTGATACCTGGATTGGCCAATAGCTGGTGCTACCAGAAATAGTTAAATTCGTCCACCACGCTATTAGCTGGGGCTGCCAGAAATAGTAAACTTCTTTAACCCTGCTATTTACAGCAACCGTGGGGTCATCCCAATCGAAATCTCAAGGAAATTCATGGAAACTACATCCGCTTCACATAGAAACAGCTGACGCTCCTCATTTGGCCTCATATTTTCCCCAAAACGCCTGCAAAGTCCGTGTGTTTCCCAGAAATTGTTCACCATGTCAATTGCTTGTGTATTGAACCCGTGAGTGGATTATTATAGTTTTCATATGAAAGCGATGGTGATGCACTACTGATTTCGTTGGTGCCAAGATTTAGGTCGATTGATGACGGGATAAGCCGATAGCTTGGGCTGCCAAAAATAGTAATATTCATCAACCCCGTTATTCGTTTCAATTGTTTGATCAAAACAATCATAATCTCATCAAAAGCCATGGAAACTATCTCCTCTTCACATAGAAACCACAGACGCTCCTCATTGGGCTCCAATTTATCCTAAATGCCAGCGAAATCTGTGCGAGTCTGAGAAATCGTTAGCCATGGCAAATGCTTGTGTATTGAACATGTGAGTGGATTCTTATAGTTTTTCTATGGAAAGCAATGGGAAAGGACTATGGATTTCGTAGGAGACATGAATTTGGTTGTTTAATGCCCGGATTGACCAATAGCAGGGTTACCAGAAATAGTAAAATTCTTCGACCCTGCTATTCGCAGCAACCGTGGGGTCATCCCGATCGAAATCACAAGGGAAGTCATAAAAACTACCTCCCCTTCACATAGAAATAGTCGACGCTCCGCATTTGGCCTCTTAGTTACCCAAAATGCCTGCAAAATCCTTGCGAGTCCCAGAAATCGTTCACCACGGGAATTGCTTGTGTATTGAACCCGTGAGTAGATTATTATAGTTTTCACATGGAAAGGGATGGTGATGTCGTAGGAGCCAAGATTTCGAACATTTGATACCCAGATTGGCTGATAGCCAGGGCATCAATAAATAGTAAAATTCATCAACCACGTTATTCGCGGCAACCGTTGGGTCAAACCAATCAAAATCTCAAGGGAAATCATGAAAACTACCTCATCTTCACATAGAAACAATGTGCACTCCTTATTTGCCCTCTTATTTACCTAAAACGCCGGCAAAATCCGTGCGAGTCCCAAAAATTGTTCACCTTGGCAATTGCTTGTGTATTGAACCCGTGAGTGGATTATTATATTTTTCACATGGAAATCGATGGTGATGCACTATCGATGTCGTAGTAGCCAATATTTCGGTCATTTGATGCCCGGATTGGCCGATAGCTGGTGCTGCCAGAAATAGTAAAATTCGTCAACCACTCTATTCGCAGTAATCGTGTGATCATATCAATTGAAATCTCATTGGAAGTCAAGAAAACTTCCTCCCCTTCACATAAAAACAGCAGACGCTTTGTATTTGGCCTCTTAGTTACCCAAAACGCCTGCAAAATCCTTGCGAGTCCCAGGAATCGTTCACCGCGGGAATTTCTTGGGTAGTGAACCCGTGAGTAGAGTATTATATATTTCACAGGGAAAGCGATGGTGATGCATGATCGATATCGAAGGAGCCAAGATTTCAAACGTTTGATACCCGAATTGGTGGATAGCTAGGGCATCGAGAAATTGTAAAATTCATCAACCACGTTATTCGCGACAACCGTTTGGTCAAACCAATCAAAATCTCATGGGAAGTCATAGAAACAACCTCATCTTCACATAGAACCAGCGGACGCTCGTCAATTGGACTCTTATTTACCTAAAACGCCGGCAAAATCTGTGCGAGTCCCAAAAATTGTTCACCTTGGCAATTGCTTGTGTTTTGAACCCGTGGGTGGATTATTATAGGTTTCACATGGAAAGCGATGGTGATGCACTATCGATGTCGTAGGAGCCAATATTTCGATCGTTTGATGCCCGGATTGGCCGATAGCTGGTGTTGCCAGAAATAGTAAAATTCGTTAACCACTCTTTTTGCAGTAATCGTGTGACCATATCAATCGAAATCTCATGGGAAGACAAGAAAACCACCAGCTCTTCACATAGAAACCACGGACGAAACACAGTTGGCCGCTTAATTCCCCAATAACGGCTGCGAAATCCGTACGAGTCGAAGGAGTCGTTAACCGTGGCAATTGCTTGTGTATTGAACCCGTGAGGGGATTCTTATAGTTTCACTATGGAAAATGATTTTGATGCAATATCAATTTCATATGGGCCAAGATTTTGGTCGTTTGATGCCCGGATTGGCCGATAGCTGGGGCTGCTAGAAATAGTAAAATTCTTCAACCCCGCTATTTGCAGCAACCGTGGGTCATCCCAATCGAAATCTCATGGCAAAATCATGGAAAATACTTCCTCTTGCATAGAAGCAGCTGACGCTCATCATTTGGCCTCATATTTTCCCAAAACGCCTGCATAATCCGTGTGTTTCCCAGAAATTGTTCACCATGGCAATTGCTTGTGTATCGAACCCATGAGTGGATTCTTATAGTTTTCATATGGAAAGCGATGTTAGTGCACTACCGATGTTGTTGGAGCCAGGATTTTGGTCTTTTGATGACCAGATAAGCCAGTAGCTTTGGCTGCCAGAAATAGTAATATTCATCAACCCAGTTATTCGTGGCAACCATTTGATCACACCAATCAAAATCTCATGGAAAATCATAGAAACTATCTCCTCTTCACATAGAAACCACGGACGCTCCTCATTTGGCTCCAATTTACCCAAAATGCCAGCAAAATCCGTGCGAGTCTGTGAAATCGTTAACAGTGGCAATTGCTTGTGTATTGAACCTGTGAGTGGTTTCTTATAGTTTTTCCATAGAAGGCGATGGTGATAGACTATCGATTTCATAGGAGCCAAGATTTCGGTCGTTTAACGCCCGGATTGGCCGATAGCAGGGATACCAGAAATAGTAAAATTCCTCAACCCTACTATTCGCAGCAACCGTGGGGTCATCCCAATCGAAATTTCAATCGAAACTACCTCCCCTTCACATAGAAACAGCAGACGCTTCGTATTTGGCCTCTTAGTTACGCAAAACGCCAGCAAAATCCTTGCGAGTCCCAGAAATCGTTCATTGCGAAAATTGCTTGTGTATTGAACCCGAAAGTTGATTGTTATAGTTTTCACATGAAAAGCAATGGTGATGCACAATCATGTTGTACGAGCCAAGATTTCAAATGTTTGATACCTTGATTGGCCGATAGCTAGGGCATCAAGAAATAGTAAAATTCATCAAAAACGTTATTCGCAGCAACCGTTTGGTCAAACCAATCAACTCAATGGAAGTCATGGAAACTACCTCATCTTCACATAGAAACAGCGGACGCCCCTCATTTGGCCTCTTATTTACCTAAAACGTCGACGAAATCCGTGCGAGTCCCAAAAATTGTTCACCTTGGCAATTACTTGCGTATTGAACCCGTGATTGATTATTATACTTTTCACATTGAAAGTGATGGTGATGCACTATCGATGTCGTAGGAGCCAATATCTCGGTCGTTTGATGCCCGGATTGGCCGATAGCTGGTGCTGCCAAAAATAGTAAAATTCGTCAACCACTCTATTAGCAGTAACCGTTATATCATATCAATCTAAATCTCTTGGGAAGTCAAAAAAACAACTTCCTCTTCACATAGAAACCACGAACGAACCGCATTTGGCCGCTTATTTCTCCAATAACGGTTGTGAAATCCGTGCGAGTCTAAGAAGTCATTAACAGTTGCAATTGTTTGTGCATTGAACCCGTGATTGGATTCTGATAGTTTTCCTATGGAAAACAATGATGATGAAATATCGATTTCATAGGGGCCAAGATTTCGGTCGTTTGAAGCTCAGATTGGCCGATAGCTGGGGCTGCCAGAAATTGTAAAATTCTTCAACCCCGCTATTTGTAGCAACCGTGGGGTCATCTCAATCAAAATCTCTTGGGAAATCATGGAACCAACATCCGTTTCACATAGAAACAGCTGACACTCCTCATTTGGCTTCATATATTACCAAAACGCTTGCAAAATCCGTGTGTTTCCCAGAAATTGTTCACAGTGGCAATTGCTTTTGTATTGAACCCGTGAGTGGGTTATTATAGTTTTCATATGGAAAGCGATGGTGATGCGCTATCAAAGTCGTTGGAGCGAAGATTTAGGTCGTTTGATGACCAGATAAGCCGGTAGCTTAGGCTGCCAGAAATAGTAATATTCATCAACACCGTTATTCGTTGCAACTGTTTGATCAAACCAATCAAAATTTCATGGAAAGTCATGGAAACTATCTCCTCTTCAAATAGAAACCACGGACGCGCCTCATTTGGCTCCAATTTACGCAAAATGCCAGCGAAATCCGTGCGAGTCCGAGAAATAGTTAACAATGGCAATTGCTTAGGTATTGAACCTATGAGTTTATTCTTATAGTTTTCCCATGGAAAGCGCTGGTGATGGACTATCGATTTCATAGGAGCCAAGATTTCGGTCTTTTAATGCCCGGATTGACCGATAGCAGGGTTTCCAAAAATAGTAAAAATCTTCGACCCTGCTATTCACAGCAATCGTGCGGTCATCCCAATAGACATCTCATGGAAATTCATAAAAACTACATTCCCTTCACATAGAAACAGCAGACACTCTTCATTTGGCCTCTTATTTTCCCAACACGCCTACAAAATCCTTGCGAGTCCCAGAAATCGTTCACCTCGGGAATTGCTTGTGTATTGAACCCATGAGTGGATTATTATAGTTTTCACATGGAAAGCGATGGTGATGCACGATCGATGTCATAGGAGCTAAGATTTCGATCGTTTGATACCCAGATTGGCCGATAGCTGGGGCATCCAAAAATAGTAAAATTCATCAACCACGTTATTCGCAGCAACTGTTTGCTCAAACCAATCAAAATCTAAGGGGAAGTCATGGAAACTACCTCCTCTTCACATATAAACATCGGACGCTCCTCATTTGGCCTCTTATTTACCCGAAACGCCGGAAAAATTGTTCGAGTCCTAAAAATCGTTAATCGTGGCAATTGCTTGTGCAATGATCCCATGAGTGGATTCTTATAGTTTTCCTTTGGAAAGCGATGGTTTTGCACTATCGATTTCATAGGAGCCAAGATTTTGATAGTTTGATGACCGGATTGGTCGATAGCTGTGGCTGCCAGAAATAGTAAAATTCTTCAAACCCGCGATTAGCAGCAACTGTGCGATCATTCCAATCAAAATCTCAAGGAAATTCATGTGAAACTACCTCCTCTTCACATAGAAATAACAGACTCTCCTTATTTGGCCTCTTATTCACCCCTAAACAGCAGTAAAATCCGTGCGAGTCCAAGAAATCGCTCACTGTGGCAATTTCTTGTGTATTGAACCCGTGAGTGCATTATTATAGTTTTCACATGGAAAGTGATGGTGATGCACTATCGATGTCAATGGGGCCAAGATTTTGGTTCCCTTAATGCCCAGATTGGTCGATGGCTTGGGCTGCCAGAAATAGTAATATTCATCAACCCCTCTATTTTGCAGCTCATGAAAAGTCCTAGGAAACTACCTCAACTTCACATAGAGACATCAGACGCTCTTTATTTGGCATCTTATTTACCCAAAACGTCGGCAAAATCCGTGCAAGTCCTAGAAATCGTGCACCATGGCAATTGCTTGTGTATTGAACCCGTGAGTGCATTATTATAGTTTTCACATGGAAAGCGATGGTGATGCATTATCGATGTCGTAGTAACCAAGATTTCAGTCGTTTGATACCTGGATTGGCCAATAGCTGGTGCTACCAGAAATAGTTAAATTCGTCCACCACGCTATTAGCTGGGGCTGCCAGATATAGTAAAATTCTTTAACCCTGCTATTTACAGCAACCGTGGGGTCATCCCAATCGAAATCTCATGGAAATTCATGGAAACTACATCCGCTTCACATAGAAACAGCTGACGCTCCTCATTTGGCCTCATATTTTCCCCAAAACGCCTGCAAAGTCCGTGTGTTTCCCAGAAATTGTTCACCATGTCAATTGCTTGTGTATTGAACCCGTGACTTGATTATTATAGTTTTCATATGAAAGCGATGGTGATGCACTACTGATTTCGTTGGTGCAAAGATTTAGGTCGATTGATGACAGGATAAGCCGATAGCTTGGGCTGCCAAAAATAGTAATATTCATCAACCATGTTATTCGTTTCAATTGTTAGATCAAAACAATCATAATCTCATGAAAAGCCATGGAAACTAGAAACCACAGACGCTCCTCATTGGGCTCCAATTTATCCTAAATGCTAGCGAAATCTGTGCAAGTCCGAGAAATCGTTAGCCATGGCAAATGCTTGTGTATTGAACATGTGAGTGGATTCTTATAGTTTTTCCATGGAAAGCAATGGGAAAGGACTATGGATTTCGTAGGAGACAAGAATTTGGTTGTTTAATGCCCGGATTGACCAATAGCAGGGTTACCAGAAATAGTAAAATTCTTTGACCCTGCTATTCGCAGCAACCGTGGGGTCATCCCGATCAAAATCACAAGGGAAGTCATAAAAACTACCTCCCCTTCACATAGAAATAGTCGACGCTCCGCATTTGGCCTCTTAGTTACCCAAAATGCCTGCAAAATCCTTGCGAGTCCCAGAAATCGTTCACCACGGGAATTGCTTGTGTATTGAACCCGTGAGTAGATTATTATAGTTTTCACATGGAAAGGGATGGTGATGTCGTAGGAGCCAAGATTTCGAACATTTGATACCCAGATTGGCTGATAGCCAGGGCATCAATAAATAGTAAAATTCATCAACCACGTTATTCGCGGCAACCGTTGGGTCAAACCAATCAAAATTTCAAGGGAAATCATGAAAACTACCTCATCTTCACATAGAAACAATGTGCACTCCTTATTTGCCCTCTTATTTACCTAAAACGTCGGCAAAATCCGTGCGAGTCCCAAAAATTGTTCACCTTGGCAATTGCTTGTGTATTGAACCCGTGAGTGGATTATTATATTTTTCACATGGAAAGCGATGGTGATGCACTATCGATGTCGTAGTAGCCAATATTTCGGTCATTTGATGCCCGGATTGGCCGATAGCTGGTGCTGCCAGAAATAGTAAAATTCGTCAACCACTCTATTCACAGTAATCGTGTGATCATATCAATTGAAATCTCATTGGAAGTCAAGAAAACTACCTCCCCTTCACATAAAAACAGCAGACGCTTTGTATTTGGCCTCTTAGTTACCCAAAACGCCTGCAAAATCCTTGCGAGTCCCAGGAATCGTTCACCGCGGGAATTTCTTGGGTAGTGAACCCGTGAGTAGAGTATTAAATATTTCACAGGGAAAGCGATGGTGATGCATGATCGATTTCTAAGGAGCCAAGATTTCAAACGTTTGATACCCGGATTGGTGGATAGCTAGGGCATCGAGAAATTGTAAAATTCATCAACCACGTTATTCGCGACAACCGTTTGGTCAAACCAATCAAAATCTCATGGGAAGTCATATAAACAACCTCATCTTCACATAGAACCAGCGGACGCTCGTCAATTGGACTCTTATTTACCTAAAACGCAGGCAAAATCTGTGCGAGTCCCAAAAATTGTTCACCTTGGCAATTGCTTGTGTTTTGAACCCGTGGGTGGATTATTATAGTTTTCACATGGAAAGCGATGGTGATGCACTATCGATGTCGTAGGAGCCATTATTTCGATCGTTTGATGCCCGGATTGGCCGATAGCTGGTGTTGCCAGAAATAGTAAAATTCGTTAACCACTCTATTTGCAGTAATCGTGTGACCATATCAATCGAAATCTCATGGGAAGTCAAGAAAACCACCAGCTCTACACATAGAAACCACGGACGAAACACAGTTGGCCGCTTATTTCCCCAATAACGGCTGCGAAATCCGTGCGAGTCGAAGGAGTCGTTAACCGTGGCAATTGCTTGTGTATTGAACCCGTGAGGGGATTCTTATAGTTTCACTATGGAAAATGATTGTGATGCAATATCAATTTCATATGGGCCAAGATTTTGGTCGTTTGATGCCCGGATTGGCCGATAGCTGGGGCTGCTAGAAATAGTAAAATTTTTCAACCCCGCTATTTGCAGCAACCGTGGGGTCATCCCAATCGAAATCTCATGGCAAAATCATGGAAAATACATCCTCTTGCATAGAAGCAGCTGACACTCATCATTTGGCCTCATATTTTCCCAAAACGCCTGCATAATCCGTGTGTTTCCCAGAAATTGTTCACCATGGCAATTTCTTGTGTATCGAACCCATGAGTGGATTCTTATAGTTTTCATATGGAAAGCGATGTTAGTGCACTACCGATGTTGTTGGAGCCAGGATTTTGGTCTTTTGATGACCGGATAAGCCGGTAGCTTTGGCTGCCAGAAATAGTAATATTCATCAACCCAGTTATTCGTGGCAACCATTTGATCACACCAATCAAAATCTCATGGAAAATCATAGAAACTATCTCCTCTTCACATAGAAACCACGGACGCTCCTCATTTGGCTCCAATTTAACGCCCGGATTGGCCGATAGCTGGGATACCAGAAATAGTAAAATTCCTCAACCCTACTATTTGCAGCAACCGTGGGGTCATCCCAATCGAAATTTCAATCGAAACTACCTCCCCTTCACATAGAAACAGCAGATGCTTCGTATTTGGCCTCTTAGTTACGCAAAACGCCAGCAAAATCCTTGCGAGTCCCAGAAATCGTTCATTGCGGAAATTGCTTGTGTATTGAACCCGTGAGTTGATTGTTATAGTTTTCACATGAAAAGCAATGGTGATGCACACTCATGTTGTAGGAGCCAAGATTTCAAATGTTTGATACCATGATTGGCCGATAGCTAGGGATCAAGAAATAGTAAAATTCATCAAAAACGTTATTCGCAGCAACCGTTTGGTCAAACCAATCAACTCAATGGAAGTCATGGAAACTACCTCATCTTCACATAGAAACCGCGGACGCCCCTCATTTGGCCTCTTATTTACCTAAAACGTCGATGAAATCCGTGCGAGTCCCAAAAATTGTTCACCTTGGCAATTACTTGCGTATTGAACCCGTGATTGATTATTATACTTTTCACATGGAAAGTGATGGTGATGCACTATCGATGTCGTAGGAGCCAATATTTCGGTCGTTTGATGCCCGGATTGGTCGATAGCTGGTGCTGCCAGAAATAGTAAAATTCGTCAACCACTCTATTAGCAGTAACCGTTATATCATATCAATCTAAATCTCTTGGGAAGTCAAGAAAACAACTTCCTCTTCACTTAGAAACCACGGACGAACCGCATTTGGCCGTTTATTTCTCCAATAACGGTTGTGAAATCCGTGTGAGTCTAAGAAGTCATTAACAGTTGCAATTGTTTGTGTATTGAACCCGTGAGTGGATTCTGATAGTTTTCCTATGGAAAACAATGATGATGAAATATCGATTTCATAGGGGCCAAGATTTCGGTCGTTTGAAGCTCAGATTGGCCGATAGCTGGGGCTGCCAGAAATAGTAAAATTCTTCAACCCCGCTATTTGTTGCAACCGTGGGGTCATCTCAATCGAAATCTCTTGGGAAATCATGGAACCAACATCCGCTTCACAAAGAAACAGCTGACACTCCTCATTTGGCTTCATATATTACCAAAACGCTTGCAAAATCCGTGTGTTTCCCAGAAATTGTTCACAGTGGCAATTGCTTTTGTATTGAACCCGTGAGTGGGTTATTATAGTTTTCATATGGAAAGCGATGGTGATGCGCTATCAAATTCGTTGGAGCGAAGATTTAGGTCGTTTGATGTCCAGATAAGCCGGTAGCTTAGGCTGCCAGAAATAGTAATATTCATCAACCCCGTTATTCGTTGCAACTGTTTGATCAAACCAATCAAAATTTCATGGAAAGTCATGGAAACTATCTCCTCTTCAAATAGAAACCACGGACGCGCCTCATTTGGCTCCAATTTAGGCAAAATGCCAGCGAAATCCGTGCGAGTCCGAGAAATAGTTAACAATGGCAATTGCTTAGGTATTGAACCTATGAGTGGATTCTTATAGTTTCCCATGGAAAGCGCTGGTGATGGACTATCGATTTCATAGGAGCCAAGATTTCGGTCTTTTAATGCCCAGATTGACCGATAGCTGGTTTCCAAAAATAGTAAAAATTCTTCGACCCTGCTATTCGCAGCAACCGTGCGGTCATCCCAAACGACATCTCATGGAAAGTCATAAAAACTACATCCCCTTCACATAGAAACAGCAGCCACTCTTCATTTGGCCTCTTATTTTCCCAACATGCCTACAAAATCCTTGCGAGTCCCAGAAATCGTTCACCTAGGGAATTGCTTGTGTATTGAACCCATGAGTGGATTATTATAGTTTTCACATGGAAAGCGATGGTGATGCACGATCGATGTCATAGGAGCTAAGATTTCGATCGTTTGATACCCAGATTGGCCGATAGCTGTGGCATCCAGAAATAGTAAAATTCATCAACCACGTTATTCGCAGCAACTGTTTGCTCAAACAAATCAAAATCTAAGGGGAAGTCATGGAAACTACCTCCTCTTCACATATAAACATCGGACGCTCCTCATTTGGCCTCTTATTTACCCGAAACGCCGGAAAAATTGTTCGAGTCCTAAAAATCGTTAATCGTGGCAATTGCTTGTGCAATGATCCCATGAGTGGATTCTTATAGTTTTCCTTTGGAAAGCGATGGTTATGCACTATCGATTTCATAGGAGCCAAGATTTTGATAGTTTGATGACCGGATTGGTCGATAGCTGTGGCTGCCAGAAATAGTAAAATTCTTCAACCCCGCGATTAGCAGCAACTGTGCGATCATTCCAATCAAAATCTCAAGGAAATTCATGTGAAACTACCTCCTCTTCACATAGAAATAACAGACTCTCCTTATTTGGCCTCTTATACACCCCTAAACAGCAGTAAAATCCGTGCGAGTCCAAGAAATCGCTCACTGTGGCAATTTCTTGTGTATTGAACCCGTGAGTGCATTATTATAGTTTTCACATGGAAATTGATGGTGATGCACTCTCGATGTCAATGGAGCCAAGATTTTGGTTCCCTTAATGCCCAGATTGGTCGATGGCTTGGGCTGCCAGAAATAGTAATATTCATCAACCCCTCTATTTTGCAGCTCATGAAAAGTCCTGGGAAACTACCTCAACTTCACATAGAGACATCAGACGCTCTTTATTTGGCATCTTATTTACCCAAAACGTCGGCAAAATCCGGGCAAGTCCTAGAAATCGTGCACCATGGCAATTGCTTGTGTATTGAACCCGTGAGTGCATTATTATAGTTTTCACATGGAAAGCGTTGGTGATGCATTATCGATGTCGTAGTAGCCAAGATTTCAGTCGTTTGATACCTGGATTGGCCAATAGCTGGTGCTACCAGAAATAGTTAAATTCGTCCACCACGCTATTAGCTGGGGCTGCCAGAAATAGTAAACTTCTTTAACCCTGCTATTTACAGCAACCGTGGGGTCATCCCAATCGAAATCTCAAGGAAATTCATGGAAACTACATCCGCTTCACATAGAAACAGCTGACGCTCCTCATTTGGCCTCATATTTTCCCCAAAACGCCTGCAAAGTCCGTGTGTTTCCCAGAAATTGTTCACCATGTCAATTGCTTGTGTATTGAACCCGTGAGTTGATTATTATAGTTTTCATATGAAAGCGATGGTGATGCACTACTGATTTCGTTGGTGCCAAGATTTAGGTCGATTGATGACGGGATAAGCCGATAGCTTAGGCTGCCAAAAATAGTAATATTCATCAACCCCGTTATTCGTTTCAATTGTTTGATCAAAACAATCATAATCTCATGAAAAGCCATGGAAACTATCTCCTCTTCACATAGAAACCACAGACGCTCCTCATTGGGCTCCAATTTATCCTAAATGCCAGCGAAATCTGTGCGAGTCCGAGAAATCGTTAGCCATGGCAAATGCTTGTGTATTGAACATGTGAGTGGATTCTTATAGTTTTTCCATGGAAAGCAATGGGAAAGGACTATGGATTTCGTAGGAGACATGAATTTGGTTGTTTAATGCCCGGATTGACCAATAGCAGGGTTACCAGAAATAGTAAAATTCTTCGACCCTGCTATTCGCAGCAACCGTGGGGTCATCCCGCTTGAAATCACAAGGGAAGTCATAAAAACTACCTCCCCTTCACATAGAAATAGTCGACGCTCCGCATTTGGCCTCTTAGTTACCCAAAATGCCTGCAAAATCCTTGCGAGTCCCAGAAATCGTTCACCACGGGAATTGCTTGTGTATTGAACCCATGAGTAGATTATTATAGTTTTCACATGGAAAGGGATGGTGATGTCGTAGGAGCCAAGATTTCGAACATTTGATACCCAGATTGGCTGATAGCCAGGGCATCAATAAATAGTAAAATTCATCAACCACGTTATTCGCGGCAACCGTTGGGTCAAACCAATCAAAATCTCAAGGGAAATCATGAAAACTACCTCATCTTCACATAGAAACAATGTGCCCTCCTTATTTGCCCTCTTATTTACCTAAAACGCCGGCAAAATCCGTGCGAGTCCCAAAAATTGTTCACCTTGGCAATTGCTTGTGTATTGTACCCGTGAGTGGACTATTATATTTTTCACATGGAAAGCGATGGTGATGCACTATCGATGTCGTAGTAGCCAATATTTCGGTCATTTGATGCCCGGATTGGCCGATAGCTGGTGCTGCCAGAAATAGTAAAATTCGTCAACCACTCTATTCGCAGTAATCGTGTGATCATATCAATTGAAATCTCATTGGAAGTCAAGAAAACTTCCTCCCCTTCACATAAAAACAGCAGACGCTTTGTATTTGGCCTCTTAGTTACCCAAAACGCCTGCAAAATCCTTGCGAGTCCCAGGAATCGTTCACCGCGGGAATTTCTTGGGTAGTGAACCCGTGAGTAGAGTATTATATATTTCACAGGGAAAGCGATGGTGATGCATGATCGATATCGAAGGAGCCAAGATTTCAAACGTTTGATACCCGGATTGGTGGATAGCTAGGGCATCGAGAAATTGTAAAATTCATCAACCACGTTATTCGCGACAACCGGTTGGCCAAACCAATCAAAATCTCATGGGAAGTCATAGAAACAACCTCATCTTCACATAGAACCAGCCGACGCTCGTCAATTGGACTCTTATTTACCTAAAACGCCGGCAAATTCTGTGCGAGTCCCAAAAATTGTTCACCTTGGCAATTGCTTGTGTTTTGAACCCGTGGGTGGATTATTATAGGTTTCACATGGAAAGCGATGGTGATGCACTATCGATGTCGTAGGAGCCAATATTTCGATCGTTTGATGCCCGGATTGGCCGATAGCTGGTGTTGCCAGAAATAGTAAAATTCGTTAACCACTCTATTTGCAGTAATTGTGTGACCATATCAATCGAAATCTCATGGGAAGTCAAGAAAACCACCAGCTCTACACATAGAAACCACAGACGAAACACAGTTGGCCGCTTATTTCCCCAATAACGGCTGCGAAATCCGTGCGAGTCGAAGGAGTCGTTAACCGTGGCAATTGCTTGTGTATTGAACCCATGAGGGGATTCTTATAGTTTCACTATGGAAAATGATTGTGATGCAATATCAATTTCATATGGGCCAAGATTTTGGTCGTTTGATGCCCGGATTGGCCGATAGCTGGGGCTGCTAGAAATAGTAAAATTCTTCAACCCCGCTATTTGCAGCAACCGTGGGGTCATCCCAATCGAAATCTCATGGCAAAATCATGGAAAATACATCCTCTTGCATAGAAGCAGCTGACGCTCATCATTTGGCCTCATATTTTCCCAAAACGCCTACATAATCCGTGTGTTTCCCAGAAATTGTTCACCATGGCAATTGCTTGTGTATCGAACCCATGAGTGGATTCTTATAGTTTTCATATGGAAAGCGATGTTAGTGCACTACCGATGTTGTTGGAGCCAGGATTTTGGTCTTTTGATGACCGGATAAGCCGATAGCTTTGGCTGCTAGAAATAGTAATATTCATCAACCCAGTTATTCGTGGCAACCATTTGATCAAACCAATCAAAATCTCATGGAAAATCATAGAAACTATCTCCTCTTCACATAGAAACCACGGACGCTCCTTATTTGGCTCCAATTTACCCAAAATGCCAGCAAAATCCGTGCGAGTCTGTGAAATCGTTAACAGTGGCAATTGCTTGTGTATTGAACCTGTGAGTGGTTTCATATAGTTTTTCCATAGAAGGCGATGGTGATAGACTATCGATTTCATAGGAGCCAAGATTTCGGTCGTTTAACGCCCGGATTGGCCGATAGCTGGGATACCAGAAATAGTAAAATTCCTCAACCCTACTATTCGCAGCAACAGTGGGGTCATCCCAATCGAAATTTCAATTGAAACTACCTCCCCTTCACATAGAAACAGCAGACGCTTTGTATTTGGCCTCTTAGTTACGCAAAACGCCAGCAAAATCCTTGCGAGTCGCAGAAATCGTTCATTGCGGAAATTGCTTGTGTATTGAACCCGTGAGTTGATTGTTATAGTTTTCACATGAAAAGCAATGGTGATGCACACTCATGTTGTAGGAGCCAAGATTTCAAATGTTTGATACCTTGATTGGCCGATAGCTAGGGCATCAAGAAATAGTAAAATTCATCAAAAACGTTATTCGCAGCAACCGTTTGGTCAAACCAATCAACTCAATGGAAGTCATGGAAAGTACCTCATCTTCACATAGAAACCGCGGACGCCCCTCATTTGGCCTCTTATTTACCTAAAACGTCGACGAAATCCGTGCGAGTCCCAAAAATTGTTCACCTTGGCAATTACTTGCGTATTGAACCCGTGATGGATTATTATACTTTTTACATGGAAAGTGATGGTGATGCACTATCGATGTCGTAGGAGCCAATATCTCGGTCGTTTGATGCCCGGATTGGCCGATAGCTGGTGCTGCCAGAAATAGTAAAATTCGTCAACCACTCTATTAGCAGTAACCGTTATATCATATCAATCTAAATCTCTTGGGAAGTCAAGAAAACAACTTCCTCTTCACATAGAAACCACGGACGTACCGCATTTGGCCGCTTATTTCTCCAATAAAGGTTGTGAAATCCGTGCGAGTCTAAGAAGTCATTAACAGTTGCAATTCTTTGTGCATTGAACCCGTGAGTGGATTCTGATAGTTTTCCTATGGAAAACAATGATGATGAAATATCGATTTCATAGGGGCCAAGATTTCGGTCGTTTGAAGCTCAGATTGGCCGATAGCTGGGGCTGCCAGAAATAGTAAAATTCTTCAACCCCGCTATTTGTTGCAGCCGTGGGGTCATCTCAATCGAAATCTCTTGGGAAATCATGGAACCAACATCCGCTTCACATAGAAACAGCTGACACTCCTCATTTGGCTTCATATATTACCAAAACGCTTGCAAAATCCGTGTGTTTCCCAGAAATTGTTCACCGTGGCAATTGCTTTTGTATTGAACCCGTGAGTGGGTTATTATAGTTTTCATATGGAAAGCGATGGTGATGCGCTATCAAATTCGTTGGAGCGAAGATTTAGGTCGTTTGATGACCAGATAAGCCGGTAGCTTAGGCTGCCAGAAATAGTAATATTCATCAACCCCGTTATTCGTTGCAACTGTTTGATCAAACCAATCAAAATTTCATGGAAAGTCATGGAAACTATCTCCTCTTCAAATAGAAACCACGGACGCGCCTCATTTGGCTCCAATTTAGGCAAAATGCCAGCGAAATCCGTGCGAGTCCGAGAAATAGTTAACAATGGCAATTGCTTAGGTATTGAACCTATGAGTGGATTCTTATAGTTTCCCATGGAAAGCGCTGGTGATGGACTATCGATTTCATAGGAGCCAAGATTTCGGTCTTTTAATGCCCGGATTGACCGATAGCTGGTTTTCCAAAAATAGTAAAAATTCTTCGACCCTGCTATTCGCAGCAACCGTGCGGTCATCCCAAACGACATCTCATGGAAAGTCATAAAAACTACATCCCCTTCACATAGAAACAGCAGACACTCTTCATTTGGCCTCTTATTTTCCCAACATGCCTACAAAATCCTTGCGAGTCCCAGAAATCGTTCACCTCGGGAATTGCTTGTGTATTGAACCCATGAGTGGATTATTATAGTTTTCACATGGAAAGCGATGGTGATGCACGATCGATGTCATAGGAGCTAAGATTTCGATCGTTTGATACCCAGATTGGCCGATAGCTGTGGCATCCAGAAATAGTAAAATTCATCAACCACGTTATTCACAGCAACTGTTTGCTCAAACCAATCAAAATCTAAGGGGAAGTCATGGAAACTACCTCCTCTTCACATATAAACATCGGACGCTCCTCATTTGGCCTCTTATTTACCCGAAACACCGGAAAAATTGTTCGAGTCCTAAAAATCGTTAATCGTGGCAATTGCTTGTGCAATGATCCCATGAGTGGATTCTTATAGTTTTCCTTTGGAAAGCGATGGTTATGCACTATCGATTTCATAGGAGCCAAGATTTTGATAGTTTGATGACCGGATTGGTCGATAGCTGTGGCTGCCAGAAATAGTAAAATTCTTCAACCCCGCGATTAGCAGCAACTGTGCGATCATTCCAATCAAAATCTCAAGGAAATTCATGTGAAACTACCTCCTCTTCACATAGAAATAACAGAGTCTCCTTATTTGGCCTCTTATTCACCCCTAAACAGCAGTAAAATCCGTGCGAGTCCAAGAAATTGCTCACTGTGGCAATTTCTTGTGTATTGAACCCGTGAGTGCATTATTATAGTTTTCACATGGAAATTGATGGTGATGCACTCTCGATGTCAATGGAGCCAAGATTTTGGTTCCCTTAATGCCCAGATTGGTCGATGGCTTGGGCTGCCAGAAATAGTAATATTCATCAACCCCTCTATTTTGCAGCTCATGAAAAGTCCTGGGAAACTACCTCAACTTCACATAGAGACATCAGACGCTCTTTATTTGGCATCTTATTTACCCAAAACGTCGGCAAAATCCGGGCAAGTCCTAGAAATCGTGCACCATGGCAATTGCTTGTGTATTGAACCCGTGAGTGCATTATTATAGTTTTCACATGGAAAGCGTTGGTGATGCATTATCGATGTCGTAGTAGCCAAGATTTCAGTCGTTTGATACCTGGATTGGCCAATAGCTGGTGCTACCAGAAATAGTTAAATTCGTCCACCACGCTATTAGCTGGGGCTGCCAGAAATAGTAAACTTCTTTAACCCTGCTATTTACAGCAACCGTGGGGTCATCCCAATCGAAATCTCAAGGAAATTCATGGAAACTACATCCGCTTCACATAGAAACAGCTGACGCTCCTCATTTGGCCTCATATTTTCCCCAAAACGCCTGCAAAGTCCGTGTGTTTCCCAGAAATTGTTCACCATGTCAATTGCTTGTGTATTGAACCCGTGAGTTGATTATTATAGTTTTCATATGAAAGCGATGGTGATGCACTACTGATTTCGTTGGTGCCAAGATTTAGGTCGATTGATGACGGGATAAGCCGATAGCTTAGGCTGCCAAAAATAGTAATATTCATCAACCCCGTTATTCGTTTCAATTGTTTGATCAAAACAATCATAATCTCATGAAAAGCCATGGAAACTATCTCCTCTTCACATAGAAAACACAGACGCTCCTCATTGGGCTCCAATTTATCCTAAATGCCAGCGAAATCTGTGCGAGTCCGAGAAATCGTTAGCCATGGCAAATGCTTGTGTATTGAACATGTGAGTGGATTCTTATAGTTTTTCCATGGAAAGCAATGGGAAAGGACTATGGATTTCGTAGGAGACATGAATTTGGTTGTTTAATGCCCGGATTGACCAATAGCAGGGTTACCAGAAATAGTAAAATTCTTCGACCCTGCTATTCGCAGCAACCGTGGGGTCATCCCGCTCGAAATCACAAGGGAAGTCATAAAAACTACCTCCCCTTCACATAGAAATAGTCGACGCTCCGCATTTGGCCTCTTAGTTACCCAAAATGCCTGCAAAATCCTTGCGAGTCCCAGAAATCGTTCACCACGGGAATTGCTTGTGTATTGAACCCATGAGTAGATTATTATAGTTTTCACATGGAAAGGGATGGTGATGTCGTAGGAGCCAAGATTTTGAACATTTGATACCCAGATTGGCTGATAGCCAGGGCATCAATAAATAGTAAAATTCATCAACCACGTTATTCGCGGCAACCGTTGGGTCAAACCAATCAAAATCTCAAGGGAAATCATGAAAACTACCTCATCTTCACATAGAAACAATGTGCACTCCTTATTTGCCCTCTTATTTACCTAAAACGCCGGCAAAATCCGTGCGAGTCCCAAAAATTGTTCACCTTGGCAATTGCTTGTGTATTGAACCCGTGAGTGGACTATTATATTTTTCACATGGAAAGCGATGGTGATGCACTATCGATGTCGTAGTAGCCAATATTTCGGTCATTTGATGCCCGGATTGGCCGATAGCTGGTGCTGCCAGAAATAGTAAAATTCGTCAACCACTCTATTCGCAGTAATCGTGTGATCATATCAATTGAAATCTCATTGGAAGTCAAGAAAACTTCCTCCCCTTCACATAAAAACAGCAGACGCTTTGTATTTGGCCTCTTAGTTACCCAAAACGCCTGCAAAATCCTTGCGAGTCCCAGGAATCGTTCACCGCGGGAATTTCTTGGGTAGTGAACCCGTGAGTAGAGTATTATATATTTCACAGGGAAAGCGATGGTGATGCATGATCGATATCGAAGGAGCCAAGATTTCAAACGTTTGATACCCGGATTGGTGGATAGCTAGGGCATCGAGAAATTGTAAAATTCATCAACCACATTATTCGCGACAACCGGTTGGCCAAACCAATCAAAATCTCATGGGAAGTCATAGAAACAACCTCATCTTCACATAGAACCAGCGGACGCTCGTCAATTGGACTCTTATTTACCTAAAACGCCGGCAAATTCTGTGCGAGTCCCAAAAATTGTTCACCTTGGCAATTGCTTGTGTTTTGAACCCGTGGGTGGATTATTATAGGTTTCACATGGAAAGCGATGGTGATGCACTATCGATGTCGTAGGAGCCAATATTTCGATCGTTTGATGCCCGGATTGGCCGATAGCTGGTGTTGCCAGAAATAGTAAAATTCGTTAACCACTCTATTTGCAGTAATCGTGTGACCATATCAATCGAAATCTCATGGGAAGTCAAGAAAACCACCAGCTCTACACATAGAAACCACGGACGAAACACAGTTGGCCGCTTATTTCCCCAATAACGGCTGCGAAATCCGTGCGAGTCGAAGGAGTCGTTAACCGTGGCAATTGCTTGTGTATTGAACCCGCGAGGGGATTCTTATAGTTTCACTATGGAAAATGATTGTGATGTAATATCAATTTCATATGGGCCAAGATTTTGGTCGTTTGATGCCCGGATTGGCCGATAGCTGGGGCTGCTAGAAATAGTAAAATTCTTCAACCCCGCTATTTGCAGCAACCGTGGGGTCATCCCAATCGAAATCTCATGGCAAAATCATGGAAAATACATCCTCTTGCATAGAAGTAGCTGACGCTCATCATTTGGCCTCATATTTTCCCAAAACGCCTGCATAATCCGTGTGTTTCCCAGAAATTGTTCACCATGGCAATTGCTTGTGTATTGAACCCATGAGTGGATTCTTATAGTTTTCATATGGAAAGCGATGTTAGTGCACTACCGATGTTGTTGGAGCCAGGATTTTGGTCTTTTGATGACCAGATAAGCCGATAGCTTTGGCTGCTAGAAATAGTAATATTCATCAACCCAGTTATTCGTGGCAACCATTTGATCAAACCAATCAAAATCTCATGGAAAATCATAGAAACTATCTCCTCTTCACATAGAAACCACGGACGCTCCTCATTTGGCTCCAATTTACCCAAAATGCCAGCAAAATCCGTGCGAGTCTGAGAAATCGTTAACAGTGGCAATTGCTTGTGTATTGAACCTGTGAGTGGTTTCATATAGTTTTTCCATAGAAGGCGATGGTGATAGACTATCGATTTCATAGGAGCCATGATTTCGGTCGTTTAACGCCCGGATTGGCCGATAGCTGGGATACCAGAAATAGTAAAATTCCTCAACCCTACTATTCGCAGCAACCGTGGGGTCATCCCAATCGAAATTTCAATCGAAACTACCTCCCCTTCACATAGAAACAGCAGACGCTTCGTATTTGGCCTCTTAGTTACGCAAAACGCCAGCAAAATCCTTGCGAGTCCCAGAAATCGTTCATTGCGGAAATTGCTTGTGTATTGAACCCGTGAGTTGATTGTTATAGTTTTCACATGAAAAGCAATGGTGATGCACACTCATGTTGTAGGAGCCAAGATTTCAAATGTTTGATACCTTGATTGGCCGATAGCTAGGGCATCAAGAAATAGTAAAATTCATCAAAAACGTTATTCGCAGCAACCGTTTGGTCAAACCAATCAACTCAATGGAAGTCATGGAAACTACCTCATCTTCACATAGAAACCGCGGACGCCCCTCATTTGGCCTCTTATTTACCTAAAACGTCGACGAAATCCGTGCGAGTCCCAAAAATTGTTCACCTTGGCAATTACTTGCGTATTGAACCCGTGATGGATTATTATACTTTTCACATGGAAAGTGATGGTGATGCACTATCGATGTCGTAGGAGCCAATATTTCGGTCGTTTGATGCCCGGATTGGCCGATAGCTGGTGCTGCCAGAAATAGTAAAATTCGTCAACCACTCTATTAGCAGTAACCGTTATATCATATCAATCTAAATCTCTTGGGAAGTCAAGAAAACAACTTCCTCTTCACATAGAAACCACGGACGTACCGCATTTGGCCGCTTATTTCTCTAATAACGGTTGTGAAATCCGTGCGAGTCTAAGAAGTCATTAACAGTTGCAATTGTTTGTGTATTTAACCCGTGAGTGGATTCTGATAGTTTTCCTATGGAAAACAATGATGATGAAATATCGATTTCATAGGGGCCAAGATTTCGGTCGTTTGAAGCTCAGATTGGCCGATAGCTGGGGCTGCCAGAAATAGTAAAATTCTTCAACCCCGCTATTTGTAGCAACCGTGGGGTCATCTCAATCGAAATCTCTTGGGAAATCATGGAACCAACATCCGCTTCACATAGAAACAGCTGACACTCCTCATTTGGCTTCTTATATTACCAAAACGCTTGCAAAATCCGTGTGTTTCCCAGAAATTGTTCACAGTGGCAATTGCTTTTGTATTGAACCCGTGAGTGGGTTATTATAGTTTTCATATGGAAAGCGATGGTGATGCGCTATCAAATTCGTTGGAGCGAAGATTTAGGTCGTTTGATGACCAGATAAGCCGGTAGCTTAGGCTGCCAGAAATAGTAATATTCATCAACCCCGTTATTCGTTGCAACTGTTTGATCAAACCAATCAAAATTTCATGGAAAGTCATGGAAACTATCTCCTCTTCAAATAGAAACCACGGACGCACCTCATTTGGCTCCAATTTAGGCAAAATGCCAGCGAAATCCGTGCGAGTCCGAGAAATAGTTAACAATGGCAATTGCTTAGGTATTGAACCTATGAGTGGATTCTTATAGTTTCCCATGGAAAGCGCTGGTGATGGACTATCGATTTCATAGGAGCCAAGATTTCGGTCTTTTAATGCCCGGATTGACCGATAGCTGGTTTTCCAAAAATAGTAAAAATTCTTCGACCCTGCTATTCGCAGCAACCGTGCGGTCATCCCAAACGACATCTCATGGAAAGTCATAAAAACTACATCCCCTTCACATAGAAACAGCAGACACTCTTCATTTGGCCTCTTATTTTCCCAACATGCCTACAAAATCCTTGCGAGTCCCAGAAATCGTTCACCTAGGGAATTGCTTGTGTATTGAACCCATGAGTGGATTATTATAGTTTTCACATGGAAAGCGATGGTGATGCACGATCGATGTCATAGGAGCTAAGATTTCGATCGTTTGATACCCAGATTGGCCGATAGCTGTGGCATCCAGAAATAGTAAAATTGATCAACCACGTTATTCGCAGCAACTGTTTGCTCAAACCAATCAAAATCTAAGGGGAAGTCATGGAAACTACCTCCTCTTCACATATAAACATCGGACGCTCCTCATTTGGCCTCTTATTTACCCGAAACGCCGGAAAAATTGTTCGAGTCCTAAAAATCGTTAATCGTGGCAATTGCTTGTGCAATGATCCCATGAGTGGATTCTTATAGTTTTCCGTTGGAAAGCGATGGTTATGCACTATCGATTTCATAGGAGCCATGATTTTGATAGTTTGATGACCGGATTGGCCGATAGCTGTGGCTGCCAGAAATAGTAAAATTCTTCAACCCCGCGATTAGCAGCAACTGTGCGATCATTCCAATCAAAATCTCAAGGAAATTCATGTGAAACTACCTCCTCTTCACATAGAAATAACAGACTCTCCTTATTTGGCCTCTTATTCACCCCTAAACAGCTGTAAAATCCGTGCGAGTCCAAGAAATCGCTCAATGTGGCAATTTCTTGTGTATTGAACCCATGAGTGCATTATTATAGTTTTCACATGGAAAGTGATGGTGATGCACTCTCGATGTCAATGGAGCCAAGATTTCGGTTACCTTAATGCCCAGATTGGTCGTTGGCTTGGGCTGCCAGAAATAGTAATATTCATCAACCCCTCTATTTTGCAGCTCATGAAAAGTACTGGGAAACTACCTCAACTTCACATAGAGACATCAGACGCTCTTTATTTGGCATCTTATTTACCCAAAACGTCGGCAAAATCCGGGCAAGTCCTAGAAATCGTGCACCATGGCAATTGCTTGTGTATTGAACCCGTGAGTGCATTATTATAGTTTTCACATGGAAAGCGTTGGTGATGCATTATCGATGTCGTAGTATCCAAGATTTCAGTCGTTTGATACCTGGATTGGCCAATAGCTGGTGCTACCAGAAATAGTTAAATTCGTCCACCACGCTATTAGCTGGGGCTGCCAGAAATAGTAAACTTCTTTAACCCTGCTATTTACAGCAACCGTGGGGTCATCCCAATCGAAATCTCAAGGAAATTCATGGAAACTACATCCGCTTCACATAGAAACAGCTGACGCTCCTCATTTGGCCTCATATTTTCCCCAAAACGCCTGCAAAGTCCGTGTGTTTCCCAGAAATTGTTCACCATGTCAATTGCTTGTGTATTGAACCCGTGAGTTGATTATTATAGTTTTCATATGAAAGCGATGGTGATGCACTACTGATTTCGTTGGTGCCAAGATTTAGGTCGATTGATGACGGGATAAGCCGATAGCTTAGGCTGCCAAAAATAGTAATATTCATCAACCCCGTTATTCGTTTCAATTGTTTGATCAAAACAATCATAATCTCATGAAAAGCCATGGAAACTATCTCCTCTTCACATAGAAAACACAGACGCTCCTCATTGGGCTCCAATTTATCCTAAATGCCAGCGAAATCTGTGCGAGTCCGAGAAATCGTTAGCCATGGCAAATGCTTGTGTATTGAACATGTGAGTGGATTCTTATAGTTTTTCCATGGAAAGCAATGGGAAAGGACTATGGATTTCGTAGGAGACATGAATTTGGTTGTTTAATGCCCGGATTGACCAATAGCAGGGTTACCAGAAATAGTAAAATTCTTCGACCCTGCTATTCGCAGCAACCGTGGGGTCATCCCGATCGAAATCACAAGGGAAGTCATAAAAACTACCTCCCCTTCACATATAAATAGTCGACGCTCCGCATTTGGCCTCTTAGTTACCCAAAATGTATGCAAAATCCTTGCGAGTACCAGAAATCGTTCACCACGGGAATTGCTTGTGTATTGAACCCATGAGTAGATTATTATAGTTTTCACATGGAAAGGGATGGTGATGTCGTAGGAGCCAAGATTTCGAACATTTGATACCCAGATTGGCTGATAGCCAGGGCATCAATAAATAGTAAAATTCATCAACCACGTTATTCGCGGCAACCGTTGGGTCAAACCAATCAAAATCTCAAGGGAAATCATGAAAACTACCTCATCTTCACATAGAAACAATGTGCACTCCTTATTTACCCTCTTATTTACCTAAAACGCCGGCAAAATCCGTGCGAGTCCCAAAAATTGTTCACCTTGGCAATTGCTTGTGTATTGAACCCGTGAGTGGATTATTATATTTTTCACATGGAAAGCGATGGTGATGCACTATCGATGTCGTAGTAGCCAATATTTCGGTCATTTGATGCCCGGATTGGCCGATAGCTGGTGCTGCCAGAAATAGTAAAATTCGTCAACCATTCTATTCGCAGTAATCGTGTGATCATATCAATTGAAATCTCATTGGAAGTCAAGAAAACTACCTCCCCTTCACATAAAAACAGCAGACGCTTTGTATTTGGCCTCTTAGTTACCCAAAACGCCTGTAAAATCCTTGCGAGTCCCAGGAATCGTTCACCGCGGGAATTTCTTGGGTAGTGAACCCGTGAGTAGAGTATTATATATTTCACAGGGAAAGCGATGGTGATGCATGATCGATATCGAAGGAGCCAAGATTTCAAACGTTTGATACCCGGATTGGTGGATAGCTAGGGCATCGAGAAATTGTAAAATTCATCAACCACGTTATTCGCGACAACCGGTTGGCCAAACCAATCAAAATCTCATGGGAAGTCATAGAAACAACATCATCTTCACATAGAACCAGCGGACGCTCGTCAATTGGACTCTTATTTACCTAAAACGCCGGCAAAATCTGTGCGAGTCCCAAAAATTGTTCACCTTGGCAATTGCTTGTGTTTTGAACCCGTGGGTGGATTATTATAGGTTTCACATGGAAAGCGATGGTGATGCACTATCGATGTCGTAGGAGCCAATATTTCGATCGTTTGATGCCCGGATTGGCCGATAGCTGGTGTTGCCAGAAATAGTAAAATTCGTTAACCACTCTATTTGCAGTAATTGTGTGACCATATCAATCGAAATCTCATGGGAAGTCAAGAAAACCACCAGCTCTACACATAGAAACCACGGACGAAACACAGTTGGCCTCTTATTTCCCCAATAACGGCTGCGAAATCCGTGCGAGTCGAAGGAGTCGTTAACCGTGGCAATTGCTTGTGTATTGAACCCGTGAGGGGATTCTTATAGTTTCACTATGGAAAATGATTGTGATGCAATATCAATTTCATATGGGCCAAGATTTTGGTCGTTTGATGCCCGGATTGGCCGATAGCTGGGGCTGCTAGAAATATTAAAATTCTTCAACCCCGCTATTTGCAGCAACCGTGGGGTCATCCCAATCGAAATCTCATGGCAAAATCATGGAAAATACATCCTCTTGCATAGAAGCAGCTGACGCTCATCATTTGGCCTCATATTTTCCCAAAACGCCTGCATAATCCGTGTGTTTCCCAGAAATTGTTCACCATGGCAATTGCTTGTGTATCGAACCCATGAGTGGATTCTTATAGTTTTCATATGGAAAGCGATGTTAGTGCACTACCGATGTTGTTGGAGCCAGGATTTTGGTCTTTTGATGACCGGATAAGCCGGTAGCTTTGGCTGCCAGAAATAGTAATATTCATCAACCCAGTTATTCGTGGCAACCATTTGATCACACCAATCAAAATCTCATGGAAAATCATAGAAACTATCTCCTCTTCACATAGAAACCACGGACGCTCCTCATTTGGCTCCAATTTACCCAAAATGCCAGCAAAATCCGTGCGAGTCTGAGAAATCGTTAACAGTGGCAATTGCTTGTGTATTGAACCTGTGAGTGGTTTCATATAGTTTTTCCATAGAAGGCGATGGTGATAGACTATCGATTTCATAGGAGCCAAGATTTCGGTCGTTTAACGCCCGGATTGGCCGATAGCTGGGATACCAGAAATAGTAAAATTCCTCAACCCTACTATTCGCAGCAACCGTGGGGTCATCCCAATCGAAATTTCAATTGAAACTACCTCCCCTTCACATAGAAACAGCAGACGCTTTGTATTTGGCCTCTTAGTTACGCAAAACGCCAGCAAAATCCTTGCGAGTCGCAGAAATCGTTCATTGCGGAAATTGCTTGTGTATTGAACCCGTGAGTTGATTGTTATAGTTTTCACATGAAAAGCAATGGTGATGCACACTCATGTTGTAGGAGCCAAGATTTCAAATGTTTGATACCTTGATTGGCCGATAGCTAGGGCATCAAGAAATAGTAAAATTCATCAAAAACGTTATTCGCAGCAACCGTTTGGTCAAACCAATCAACTCAATGGAAGTCATGGAAACTACCTCATCTTCACATAGAAACAGCGGACGCCCCTCATTTGGCCTCTTATTTACCTAAAACGTCGACGAAATCCGTGCGAGTCCCAAAAATTGTTCACCTTGGCAATTACTTGCGTATTGAACCCGTGATGGATTATTATACTTTTCACATGGAAAGTGATGGTGATGCACTATCGATGTCGTAGGAGCCAATATCTCGGTCGTTTGATGCCCGGATTGGCCGATAGCTGGTGCTGCCAGAAATAGTAAAATTCGTCAACCACTCTATTATCCGTAACCGTTATATCATATCAATCTAAATCTCTTGGGAAGTCAAGAAAACAACTTCCTCTTCACATAGAAACCACGGACGAACCGCATTTGGCCGCTTATTTCTCCAATAAAGGTTGTGAAATCCGTGCGAGTCTAAGAAGTCATTAACAGTTGCAATTCTTTGTGCATTGAACCCGTGAGTGGATTCTGATAGTTTTCCTATGGAAAACAATGATGATGAAATATCGATTTCATAGGGGCCAAGATTTCGGTCGTTTGAAGCTCAGATTGGCCGATAGCTGGGGCTGCCAGAAATAGTAAAATTCTTCAACCCCGCTATTTGTTGCAACCGTGGGGTCATCATGGAACCAACATCCGCTTCACATAGAAACAGCTGACACTCCTCATTTGGCTTCATATATTACCAAAACACTTGCAAAATCCGTGTGTTTCCCAGAAATTGTTCACCGTGGCAATTGCTTTTGTATTGAACCCGTGAGTGGGTTATTATAGTTTTCATATGGAAAGCGATGGTGATGCGCTATCAAATTCGTTGGAGCGAAGATTTAGGTCGTTTGATGACCAGATAAGCCGGTAGCTTAGGCTGCCAGAAATAGTAATATTCATCAACCCCGTTATTCGTTGCAACTGTTTGATCAAACCAATCAAAATTTCATGGAAAGTCATGGAAACTATCTCCTCTTCAAATAGAAACCACGGACGCGCCTCATTTGGCTCCAATTTAGGCAAAATGCCAGCGAAATCCGTGCGAGTCCGAGAAATAGTTAACAATGGCAATTGCTTAGGTATTGAACCTATGAGTGGATTCTTATAGTTTCCCATGGAAAGCGCTGGTGATGGACTATCGATTTCATAGGAGCCAAGATTTCCGTCTTTTAATGCCCGGATTGACCGATAGCTGGTTTTCCAAAAATAGTAAAAATTCTTCGACCCTGCTATTCGCAGCAACAGTGCGGTCATCCCAAACGACATCTCATGGAAAGTCATAAAAACTACATCCCCTTCACATAGAAACAGCAGACACTCTTCATTTGGCCTCTTATTTTCCCAACACGCCTACAAAATCCTTGCGAGTCCCAGAAATCGTTCACCTCGGGAATTGCTTGTGTATTGAACCCATGAGTGGATTATTATAGTTTTCACATGGAAAGCGATGGTGATGCACGATCGATGTCATAGGAGCTAAGATTTCGATCGTTTGATACCCAGATTGACCGATAGCTGTGGCATCCAGAAATAGTAAAATTGATCAACCACGTTATTCGCAGCAACTGTTTGCTCAAACCAATCAAAATCTAAGGGGAAGTCATGGAAACTACCTCCTCTTCACATATAAACATCGGACGCTCCTCATTTGGCCTCTTATTTACCCGAAACGCCGGAAAAATTGTTCGAGTCCTAAAAATCGTTAATCGTGGCAATTGCTTGTGCAATGATCCCATGAGTGGATTCTTATAGTTTTCCTTTGGAAAGCGATGGTTATGCACTATCGATTTCATAGGAGCCAAGATTTTGATAGTTTGATGACCGGATTGGCCGATAGCTGTGGCTGCCAGAAATAGTAAAATTCTTCAACCCCGCGATTAGCAGCAACTGTGCGATCATTCCAATCAAAATCTCAAGGAAATTCATGTGAAACTACCTCCTCTTCACATAGAAATAACAGACTCTCCTTATTTGGCCTCTTATTCACCCCTAAACAGCAGTAAAATCCGTGCGAGTCCAAGAAATCGCTCACTGTGGCAATTTCTTGTGTATTGAACCCGTGAGTGCATTATTATAGTTTTCACATGGAAAGTGATGGTGATGCACTATCGATGTCAATGGGGCCAAGATTTTGGTTCCCTTAATGCCCAGATTGGTCGATGGGTTGGGCTGCCAGAAATAGTAATATTCATCAACCCCTCTATTTTGCAGCTCATGAAACGTCCTGGGAAACTACCTCAACTTCACATAGAGACATCAGACGCTCTTTATTTGGCATCTTATTTACCCAAAACGTCGGCAAAATCCGTGCAAGTCCTAGAAATCGTGCACCATGGCAATTGCTTGTGTATTGAACCCGTGAGTGCATTATTATAGTTTTCACATGGAAAGCGTTGGTGATGCATTATCGATGTCGTAGTAGCCAAGATTTCAGTCGTTTGATACCTGGATTGGCCAATAGCTGGTGCTACCAGAAATAGTTAAATTCGTCCACCACGCTATTAGCTGGGGCTGCCAGAAATAGTAAAATTCTTTAACCCTGCTATTTACAGCAACCGTGGGGTCATCCCAATCGAAATCTCATGGAAATTCATGGAAACTACATCCGCTTCACATAGAAACAGCTGACGCTCCTCATTTGGCCTCATATTTTCCCCAAAACGCCTGCAAAGTTCGTGTGTTTCCCAGAAATTGTTCACCATGTCAATTGCTTGTGTATTGAACCCGTGAGTTGATTATTTTAGTTTTCATATGAAAGCGATGGTGATGCACTACTGATTTCGTTGGTGCCAAGATTTAGGTCGATTGATGACGGGATAAGCCGATAGCTTAGGCTGCCAAAAATAGTAATATTCATCAACCCCGTTATTCGTTTCAATTGTTTGATCAAAACAATCATAATCTCATGAAAAGCCATGGAAACTATCTCCTCTTCACATAGAAACCACAGACGCTCCTCATTGGGCTCCAATTTATCCTAAATGCCAGCGAAATCTGTGCGAGTCCGAGAAATCGTTAGCCATGGCAAATGCTTGTGTATTGAACATGTGAGTGGATTCTTATAGTTTTTCCATGGAAAGCAATGGGAAAGGACTATGGATTTCGTAGGAGACATGAATTTGGTTGTTTAATGCCCGGATTGACCAATAGCAGGGTTACCAGAAATAGTAAAATTCTTCGACCCTGCTATTCGCAGCAACCGTGGGGTCATCCCGATCGAAATCACAAGGGAAGTCATAAAAACTACCTCCCCTTCACATAGAAATAGTCGACGCTCCGCATTTGGCCTCTTAGTTACCCAAAATGCCTGCAAAATCCTTGCGAGTCCCAGAAATCGTTCACCACGGGAATTGCTTGTGTATTGAACCCGTGAGTAGATTATTATAGTTTTCACATGGAAAGGGATGGTGATGTCGTAGGAGCCAAGATTTCGAACATTTGATACCCAGATTGGCTGATAGCCAGGGCATCAATAAATAGTAAAATTCATCAACCACGTTATTCGCGGCAACCGTTGGGTCAAACCAATCAAAATCTCAAGGGAAATCATGAAAACTACCTCATCTTCACATAGAAACAATGTGCACTCCTTATTTGCCCTCTTGTTTACCTAAAACGCCGGCAAAATCCGTGCGAGTCCCAAAAATTGTTCACCTTGGCAATTGCTTGTGTATTGAACCCGTGAGTGGATTATTATATTTTTCACATGGAAAGCGATGGTGATGCACTATCGATGTCGTAGTAGCGAATATTTCGGTCATTTGATGCCCGGATTGGCCGATAGCTGGTGCTGCCAGAAATAGTAAAATTCGTCAACCACTCTATTCGCAGTAATTGTGTGATCATATCAATTGAAATCTCATTGGAAGTCAAGAAAACTACCTCCCCTTCACATAAAAACAGCAGACGCTTTGTATTTGGCCTCTTAGTTACCCAAAACGCCTGCAAAATCCTTGCGAGTCCCAGGAATCGTTCACCGCGGGAATTTCTTGGGTAGTGAACCCGTGAGTAGAGTATTATATATTTCACAGGGAAAGCGATGGTGATGCATGATCGATATCGAAGGAGCCAAGATTTCAAACGTTTGATACCCGGATTGGTGGATAGCTAGGGCATCGAGAAATTGTAAAATTCATCAACCACGTTATTCGCGACAACCGTTTGGTCAAACCAATCAAAATCTCATGGGAAGTCATAGAAACAACCTCATCTTCACATAGAACCAGCGGACGCTCGTCAATTGGACTCTTATTTACCTAAAACGCCGGCAAAATCTGTGCGAGTCCCAAAAATTGTTCACCTTGGCAATTGCTTGTGTTTTGAACCCGTGGGTGGATTATTATAGGTTTCACAATGAAAGCGATGGTGATGCACTTTCGATGTCGTAGGAGCCATTATTTCGATCGTTTGATGCCCGGATTGGCCGATAGCTGGTGTTGCCAGAAATAGTAAAATTCGTTAACCACTCTATTTGCAGTAATCGTGTGACCATATCAATCGAAATCTCATGGGAAGTCAAGAAAACCACCAGCTCTTCACATAGAAACCACGGACGAAACACAGTTGGCCGCTTATTTCCCCAATAACGGCTGCGAAATCCGTGCGAGTCGAAGGAGTCGTTAACCGTGGCAATTGCTTGTGTATTGAACCCGTGAGGGGATTCTTATAGTTTCACTATGGAAAATGATTGTGATGCAATATCAATTTCATATGGGCCAAGATTTTGGTCGTTTGATGCCCGGATTGGCCGATAGCTGGGGCTGCTAGAAATAGTAAAATTCTTCAACCCCGCTATTTGCAGCAACCGTGGGGTCATCCCAATCGAAATCTCATGGCAAAATCATGGAAAATACATCCTCTTGCATAGAAGCAGCTGACGCTCATCATTTGGCCTCATATTTTCCCAAAACGCCTGCATAATCCGTGTGTTTCCCAGAAATTGTTCACCATGGCAATTGCTTGTGTATCGAACCCATGAGTGGATTCTTCTAGTTTTCATATGGAAAGCGATGTTAGTGCACTACCGATGTTGTTGGAGCCAGGATTTTGGTCTTTTGATGACCGGATAAGCCGGTAGCTTTGGCTGCCAGAAATAGTAATATTCATCAACCCAGTTATTCGTGGCAACCATTTGATCACACCAATCAAAATCTCATGGAAAATCATAGAAACTATCTCCTCTTCACATAGAAACCACGGACGCTCCTCATTTGGCTCCAATTTACCCAAAATGCCAGCAAAATCCGTGCGAGTCTGAGAAATCGTTAACAGTGGCAATTGCTTGTGTATTGAACCTGTGAGTGGTTTCATATAGTTTTTCCATAGAAGGCGATGGTGATAGACTATCGATTTCATAGGAGCCAAGATTTCGGTCGTTTAACGCCCGGATTGGCCGATAGCTGGGATACCAGAAATAGTAAAATTCCTCAACCCTACTATTCGCAGCAACCGTGGGGTCATCCCAATCGAAATTTCAATCGAAACTACCTCCCCTTCACATAGAAACAGCAGACGCTTCGTATTTGGCCTCTTAGTTACGCAAAACGCCAGCAAAATCCTTGCGAGTCCCAGAAATCGTTCATTGCGGAAATTGCTTGTGTATTGAACCCGTGAGTTGATTGTTATAGTTTTCACATGAAAAGCAATGGTGATGCACAATCATGTTGTAGGAGCCAAGATTTCAAATGGTGATGGACTATCGATTTCATAGGAGCCAAGATTTCGGTCTTTTAATGCCCGGATTGACCGATAGCTGGGTTTCCAAAAATAGTAAAAATTCTTCGACCCTGCTATTCGCAGCAACCGTGCGGTCATCCCAATCGACATCTCATGGAAAGTCATAAAAACTACATCCCCTTCACATAGAAACAGCAGACACTCTTCATTTGGCCTCTTATTTTCCAAACACGCCTATAAAATCCTTGCGAGTCCCAGAAATCGTTCACCTCGGGAATTGCTTGTGTATTGAACCCATGAGTGGATTATTATAGTTTTCACATGGAAAGCGATGGTGATGCACGATCGATGTCATAGGAGCTAAGATTTCGATCGTTTGGTACCCAGATTGGCCGATAGCTGGGGCATCCAGAAATAGTAAAATTCATCAACCACGTTATTCGCAGCAACTGTTTGCTCAAACCAATCAAAATCTAAGGGGAAGTCATGGAAACTACCTCCTCTTCACATATAAACATCGGACGCTCCTCATTTGGCCTCTTATTTACCCGAAACGCCGGAAAAATTGTTCGAGTCCTAAAAATCGTTAATCGTGGCAATTGCTTGTGCAATGATCCCATGAGTGGATTATAATACTTTTCCTTTGGAAAGCAATGGTTATGCACTATCGATTTCATAGGAGCCATGATTTTGATAGTTTGATGACCGGATTGGCCGATAGCTGTGGCTGCCAGAAATAGTAAAATTCTTCAACCCCGCGATTAGCTGCAACTGTGCGATCATCCCAATCAAAATCTCAAGGAAATTCATGTGAAACTACCTCCTCTTCACATAGAAATAACAGACTCTCCTTATTTGGCCTCTTATTCACCCCTAAACAGCAGTAAAATCCGTGCGAGTCCAAGAAATCGCTCACTGTGGCAATTTCTTGTGTATTGAACCCGTGAGTGCATTATTATAGTTTTCACATGGAAAGTGATGGTGATGCACTATCGATGTCAATGGGGCCAAGATTTCGGTTCCCTTAATGCCCAGATTGGTCGATGGCTTGGGCTGCCAGAAATAGTAATATTCATCAACCCCTCTATTTTGCAGCTCATGAAAAGTCCTGGGAAACTACCTCAACTTCACATAGAGACATCAGACGCTCTTTATTTGGCATCTTATTTACCCAAAACGTCGGCAAAATCCGTGCAAGTCCTAGAAATCGTGCACCATGTCAGTTGCTTGTGTATTGAGCCCGTGAGTGCATCATTATAGTTTTCACATGGAAAGCGATGGTGATGCATTATCGATGTCGTAGTAGCCAAGATTTCAGTCGTTTGATACCTGGATTGGCCAATAGCTGGTGCTACCAGAAATAGTTAAATTCGCCCACCACGCTATTAGCTGGGGCTGCCAGAAATAGTAAAATTCTTAAACCCTGCTATTTAAAGCAACCGTGGGGTCATCCCAATCGAAATCGCATGGAAATTCATGGAAAGTACTTCCGCTTCACATAGAAACAGCTGACGCTCCTCATTTGGCATCATATTTTCCCCAAAACGCATGCAAAGTCCGTGTGTTTCCCAGAAATTGTTCACCATGTCAATTGCTTGTGTATTGAACCCGTGAGTGGATTATTATAGTTTTCATATGAAAGCGATGTTGATGCACTACTGTTTTCGTTGGTGCCAAGATTTAGGTCGATTGATGACAGGATAAGCCGATAGCTTGGGCTGCCAAAAATAGTAATATTCATCAACCCTGTTATTCGTTTCAATTGTCAGATCAAAACAATCATAATCTCATGAAAAGCCATGGAAACTATCTCCTCTTCACATAGAAACCACAGACGCTCCTCATTGGGCTCCAATTTATCCTAAATGCCAGCGAAATCTGTGCGAGTCCGAGAAATCGTTAGCCATGGCAAATGCTTGTGTATTGAACATGTGAGTGGATTCTTATAGTTTTTCCATGGAAAGCAATGGGAAAGGACTATCGATTTCGTAGGAGCCAAGATTTCGGTCGTTTAACGCCCGGATTGACCAATAGCAGGGTTACCAGAAATAGTAAAATTCTTCGACCCTGCTATTCGCAGCAACCGTGGGGTCATCCCGATCGAAATTTCAATCGAAACTACCTCCCCTTCACATAGAAACAGCAGACGCTTCGTATTTGGCCTCTTAGTTACGCAAAACGCCAGCAAAATCCTTGCGAGTCCCAGAAATCGTTCATTGCGGAAATTGCTTGTGTATTGAACCCGTGAGTTGATTGTTATAGTTTTCACATGAAAAGCAATGGTGATGCACAATCATGTTGTAGGAGCCAAGATTTCAAATGTTTGATACCTTGATTGGCCGATAGCTAGGGCATCAAGAAATAGTAAAATTCATCAAAAACGTTATTCGCAGCAACCGTTTGGTCAAACCAATCAACTCAATGGAAGTCATGGAAACTACCTCATCTTCACATAGAAACAGCGGACGCCCCTCATTTGGCCTCTTATTTACCTAAAACGTCGACAAAATCTGTGCGAGTCCCAAAAATTGTTCACCTTGGCAATTACTTGCGTATTCAACCCGTGATGGATTATTATACTTTTCACATGGAAAGTGATGGTGATGCACTATCGATGTCGTAGGAGCCAATATTTCGGTCGTTTGATGCCCGGATTGGCCGATAGCTGGTGCTGCCAGAAATAGTAAAATTCGTCAACCACTCTATTAGCAGTAACCGTTATATCATATCAATCTAAATCTCTTGGGAAGTCAAGAAAACAACTTCCTCTTCACATAGAAACCACGGACGAACCGCATTTGGCCGCTTATTTCTCCAATAACGGTTGTGAAATCCGTGCGAGTCTAAGAAGTCATTAACAGTTGCAATTGTTTGTGTATTGAACCCGTGAGTGGATTCTGATAGTTTTCCTATGGAAAACAATGATGATGAAATATCGATTTCATATGGGCCAAGATTTCGGTCGTTTGAAGCTCAGATTGGCCGATAGCTGGGGCTGCCAGAAATAGTAAAATTCTTCAACACCGCTATTTGTAGCAACCGTGGGGTCATCTCAATCGAAATCTCTTGGGAAATCATGGAACCAACATCCGCTTCACATAGAAACAGCTGACACTCCTCATTTGGCTTCATATATTACCAAAACGCTTGCAAAATCCGTGTGTTTCCCAGAAATTGTTCACCGTGGCAATTGCTTTTGTATTGAACCCGTGAGTGGGTTATTATAGTTTTCATATGGAAAGCGATGGTGATGCGCTATCAAAGTCGTTGGAGCGAAGATTTAGGTCGTTTGATGACCAGATAAGCCGGTAGCTTAGGCTGCCAGAAATAGTAATATTCATCAACCCCGTTATTCGTTGCAACTGTTTGATCAAACCAATCAAAATTTCATGGAAAGTCATGGAAACTATCTCCTCTTCAAATAGAAACCACGGACGCGCCTCATTTGGCTCCAATTTACGCAAAATGCCAGCGAAATCCGTGCGAGTCCGAGAAATAGTTAACAATGGCAATTGCTTAGGTATTGAACCTATGAGTGGATTCTTATAGTTTTCCCATGGAAAGCGCTGGTGATGGACTATCGATTTCATAGGAGCCAAGATTTCGGTCTTTTAATGCCCGGATTGACCGATAGCTGGGTTTCCAAAAATAGTAAAAATTCTTCGACCCTGCTGTTCGCAGCAACCGTGCGGTCATCCCAATCGACATCTCATGGAAAGTCATAAAAACTACATCCCCTTCACATAGAAACAGCAGACACTCTTCATTTGGCCTCTTATTTTCCCAACACGCCTACAAAATCCTTGCGAGTCCCAGAAATCGTTCACCTCGGGAATTGCTTGTGTATTGAACCCATGAGTGGATTATTATAGTTTTCACATGGAAAGCGATGGTGATGCACGATCGATGTCATAGGAGCTAAGATTTCGATCGTTTGGTACCCAGATTGGCCGATAGCTGGGGCATCCAGAAATAGTAAAATTCATCAACCACGTTATTCGCAGCAACTGTTTGCTCAAACCAATCAAAATCTAAGGGGAAGTCATGGAAACTACCTCCTCTTCACATATAAACATCGGACGCTCCTCATTTGGCCTCTTAGTTACCCGAAACGCCGGAAAAATTGTTCGAGTCCTAAAAATCGTTAATCGTGGCAATTGCTTGTGCAATGATCCCATGAGTGGATTCTTATAGTTTTCCTTTGGAAAGAGATGGTTATGCACTATCGATTTCATAGGAGCCATGATTTTGATAGTTTGATGACCGGATTGGCCGATAGCTGTGGCTGCCAGAAATAGTAAAATTCTTCAACCCCGCGATTAGCAGCAACTGTGCGATCATTCCAATGAAAATCTCAAGGAAATTCATGTGAAACTACCACCTCTTCACATAGAAATAACAGACTCTCCTTATTTGGCCTCTTATTCACCCCTAAACAGCAGTAAAATCCGTGCGAGTCCAAGAAATCGCTCACTGTGGCAATTTCTTGTGTATTGAACCCGTGAGTGCATTATTATAGTTTTCACATGGAAAGTGATGGTGATGCACTATCGATGTCAATGGAGCCAAGATTTCGGTTCCCTTAATGCCCAGATTGGTCGATGGCTTGGGCTGCCAGAAATAGTAATATTCATCAACCCCTATATTTTGCAGCTCATGAAAAGTCCTGGGAAACTACCTCAACTTCACATAGAGACATCAGACGCTCTTTATTTGGCATCTTATTTACCCAAAACGTCGGCAAAATCCGTGCAAGTCCTAGAAATCGTGCACCGTGGCAGTTGCTTGTGTATTGAACCCGTGAGTGCATCATTATAGTTTTCACATGGAAAGCGATGGTGATGCATTATCGATGTCGTAGTAGCCAAGATTTCAGTCGTTTGATACCTGGATTGGCCAATAGCTGGTGCTACCAGAAATAGTTAAATTCGTCCACCACGCTATTAGCTGGGGCTGCAAGAAATAGTAAATTTCTTCAACCCTGCTATTTACAGCAACCGTGGGGTCATCCCAATCGAAATCTCATGGAAATTCATGGAAACTACATCCGCTTCACATAGAAACAGCTGACGCTCCTCATTTGGCCTCATATTTTCCCCAAAACGCCTGCAAAGTCCGTGTGTTTCCCAGAAATTGTTCACCATGTCAATTGCCTGTGTATTGAACCCGTGAGTGGATTATTATAGTTTTCATATGAAAGCGATGGTGATGCACTACTGATTTCGTTGGTGCCAAGATTTAGGTCGATTGATGACAGGATAAGCCGATAGCTTGGGCTGCCAAAAATAGTAATATTCATCAACCCTGTTATTCGTTTCAATTGTTAGATCAAAACAATCATAATCTCATGAAAAGCCATGGAAACTATCTCCTCTTCACATAGAAACCACAGACGCTCCTCATTGGGCTCCAATTTATCCTAAATGCCAGCGAAATCTGTGCGAGTCCGAGAAATCGTTAGCCATGGCAAATGCTTGTGTATTCAACATGTGAGTGGATTCTTATAGTTTGGTCAAACCAATCAACTCAATGGAAGTCATGGAAACTACCTCATCTTCACATAGAAACAGCGGACGCCCCTCATTTGGCCTCTTATTTATCTAAAACGTCGACAAAATCCGTGCGGGTCCCAAAAATTGTTCACCTTGGCAACTACTTGCGTATTGAACCCGTGATGGATTATTATACTTTTCACATGGAAAGTGATGGTGATGCACTATCGATGTCGTAGGAGCCAATATTTCGGTCGTTTGATGCCCGGATTGGCCGATAGCTGGTGCTGCCAGAAATAGTAAAATTCGTCAACCACTCTATTAGCAGTAGCCGTTATATCATATCAATCTAAATCTCTTGGGAAGTCAAGAAAACAACTTCCTCTTCACATAGAAACCACGGACGAACCGCATTTGGCCGCTTATTTCTCCAATAACGGTTGTGAAATCCGTGCGAGTCTAAGAAGTCATTAACAGTTGCAATTGTTTGTGTATTGAACCCGTGAGTGGATTCTGATAGTTTTCCTATGGAAAACAATGATGATGAAATATCGATTTCATATGGGCCAAGATTTCGGTCGTTTGAAGCTCAGATTGGCCGATAGCTGGGGCTGCCAGAAATAGTAAAATTCTTCAACCCCGCTATTTGTAGCAACCGTGGGGTCATCTCAATCGAAATCTCTTGGGAAATCATGGAACCAACATCCGCTTCACATAGAAACAGCTGACACTCCTCATTTGGCTTCATATATTACCAAAACGCTTGCAAAATCCGTGTGTTTCCCAGAAATTGTTCACCGTGGCAATTGCTTTTGTATTGAACCCGTGAGTGGGTTATTATAGTTTTCATATGGAAAGCGATGGTGATGCGCTATCAAAGTCGTTGGAGCGAAGATTTAGGTCGTTTGATGACCAGATAAGCCGGTAGCTTAGGCTGCCAGAAATAGTAATATTCATCAACCCCGTTATTCGTTGCAACTGTTTGATCAAACCAATCAAAATTTCATGGAAAGTCATGGAAACTATCTCCTCTTCAAATAGAAACCACGGACGCGCCTCATTTGGCTCCAATTTACGCAAAATGCCAGCGAAATCCGTGCGAGTCCGAGAAATAGTTAACAATGGCAATTGCTTAGGTATTGGACCTATGAGTGGATTCTTATAGTTTTCCCATGGAAAGCGCTGGTGATGGACTATCGATTTCATAGGAGCCAAGATTTCGGTCTTTTAATGCCCGGATTGACCGATAGCTGGGTTTCCAAAAATAGTAAAAATTCTTCGACCCTGCTATTCGCAGCAACCGTGCGGTCATCCCAATCGACATCTCATGGAAAGTCATAAAAACTACATCCCCTTCACATAGAAACAGCAGACACTCTTCATTTGGCCTCTTATTTTCCCAACACGCCTACAAAATCCTTGCGAGTTCCAGAAATTGTTCACCTCGGGAATTGCTTGTGTATTGATCCCATGAGTGGATTATTATAGTTTTCACATGGAAAGCGATGGTGATGCACGATCGATGTCATAGGAGCTAAGATTTCGATCGTTTGGTACCCAGATTGGACGATAGCTGGGGCATCCAGAAATAGTAAAATTCATCAACCACGTTATTCGAAGCAACTGTTTGCTCAAACCAATCAAAATCTAAGGGGAAGTCATGGAAACTACCTCCTCTTCACATATAAACATCGGACGCTCCTCATTTGGCCTCTTAGTTACCCGAAACGCCGGAAAAATTGTTCGAGTCCTAAAAATCGTTAATCGTGGCAATTGCTTGTGCAATGATCCCATGATTGGATTCTTATAGTTTTCCTTTGGAAAGAGATGGTTATGCACTATCGATTTCATAGGAGCCATGATTTTGATAGTTTGATGACCGGATTGGCCGATAGCTGTGGCTGCCAGAAATAGTAAAATTCTTCAACCCCGCGATTAGCAGCAACTGTGCGATCATTCCAATCAAAATCTCAAGGAAATTCATGTGAAACTACCACCTCTTCACATAGAAATAACAGACTCTCCTTATTTGGCCTCTTATTCACCCCTAAACAGCAGTAAAATCCGTGCGAGTCCAAGAAATCGCTCACTGTTGCAATTTCTTGTGTATTGAACCCGTGAGTGCATTATTATAGTTTTCACAAGGAAAGTAATGGTGATGCACTATCGATGTCAATGGAGCCAAGATTTCGGTTCCCTTAATGCCCAGATTGGTCGATGGCTTGGGCTGCCAGAAATAGTAATATTCATCAACCCCTCTATTTTGCAGCTCATGAAAAGTCCTGGGAAACTACCTCAACTTCACATAGAGACATCAGACGCTCTTTATTTGGCATCTTATTTACCCAAAACGTCGGCAAAATCCGTGCAAGTCCTAGAAATCGTGCACCATGGCAGTTGCTTGTGTATTGATCCCGTGAGTGCATCATTATAGTTTTCACATGGAAAGCGATGGTGATGCATTATCGATGTCGTAGTAGCCAAGATTTCAGTCGTTTGATACCTGGATTGGCCAATAGCTGGTGCTACCAGAAATAGTTAAATTCGTCCACCACGCTATTAGCTGTGGCTGCCAGAAATAGTAAAATTCTTCAACCCTGCTATTTACAGCAACCGTGGGGTCATCCCAATCGAAATCTCATGGAAATTCATGGAAACTACATCCGCTTCACATAGAAACAGCTGACGCTCCTCATTTGGCCTCATATTTTCCCCAAAACGCCTGCAAAGTCCGTGTGTTTCCCAGAAAGTGTTCACCATGTCAATTTCCTGTGTATTGAACCCGTGAGTGGATTATTATAGTTTTCATATGAAAGCGATGGTGATGCACTACTGATTTCGTTGGTGCCAAGATTTAGGTCGATTGATGACAGGATAAGCCGATAGCTTGGGCTGCCAAAAATAGTAATATTCATCAACCGTGTTATTCGTTTCAATTGTTAGATCAAAACAATCATAATCTCATGAAAAGCCATGGAAACTATCTCCTCTTCACATAGAAACCACAGACGCTCCTCATTGGGCTCCAATTTATCCTAAATGCCAGCGAAATCTGTGCGAGTCCGAGAAATCGTTAGCCATGGCAAATGCTTGTGTATTCTACATGTGAGTGGATTCTTATAGTTTGCTCAAACCAATCAACTCAATGGAAGTCATGGAAACTACCTCATCTTCACATAGAAACAGCGGACGCCCCTCATTTGGCCTCTTATTTACCTAAAACGTCGACAAAATCCGTGCGAGTCCCAAAAATTGTTCACCTTGGCAACTACTTGCGTATTGAACCCGTGATGGATTATTATACTTTTCACATGGAAAGTGATGGTGATGCACTATCGATGTCGTAGGAGCCAATATTTCGGTCGTTTGATGCCCGGATTGGCCGATAGCTGGTGCTGCCAGAAATAGTAAAATTCGTCAACCACTCTATTAGCAGTAACCGTTATATCATATCAATCTAAATCTCTTGGGAAGTCAAGAAAACAACTTCCTCTTCACATAGAAACCACGGACGAACCGCATTTGGCCGCTTCTTTCTCCAATAACGGTTGTGAAATCCGTGCGAGTCTAAGAAGTCATTAACAGTTGCAATTGTTTGTGTATTGAACCCGTGAGTGGATTCTGATAGTTTTCCTATGGAAAACAATGATGATGAAATATCGATTTCATATGGGCCAAGATTTCGGTCGTTTGAAGCTCAGATTGGCCGATAGCTGGGGCTGCCAGAAATAGTAAAATTCTTCAACCCCGCTATTTGTAGCAACCGTGGGGTCATCTCAATCGAAATCTCTTGGGAAATCATGGAACCAACATCCGCTTCACATAGAAACAGCTGACACTCCTCATTTGGCTTCATATATTACCAAAACGCTTGCAAAATCCGTGTGTTTCCCAGAAATTGTTCACCGTGGCAATTGCTTTTGTATTGAACCCGTGAGTGGGTTATTATAGTTTTCATATGGAAAGCGATGGTGATGCGCTATCAAAGTCGTTGGAGCGAAGATTTAGGTCGTTTGATGACCAGATAAGCCGGTAGCTTAGGCTGCCAGAAATAGTAATATTCATCAACCCCGTTATTCGTTGCAACTGTTTGATCAAACCAATCAAAATTTCATGGAAAGTCATGGAAACTATCTCCTCTTCAAATAGAAACCACGGACGCGCCTCATTTGGCTCCAATTTACGCAAAATGCCAGCGAAATCCGTGCGAGTCCGAGAAATAGTTAACAATGGCAATTGCTTAGGTATTGAACCTATGAGTGGATTCTTATAGTTTTCCCATGGAAAGCGCTGGTGATGGACTATCGATTTCATAGGAGCCAAGATTTCGGTCTTTTAATGCCCGGATTGACCGATAGCTGGGTTTCCAAAAATAGTAAAAATTCTTCGACCCTGCTATTCGCAGCAACCGTGCGGTCATCCCAATCGACATCTCATGGAAAGTCATAAAAACTACATCCCCTTCACATAGAAACAGCAGACACTCTTCATTTGGCCTCTTATTTTCCCAACACGCCTACAAAATCCTTGCGAGTCCCAGAAATCGTTCACCTCGGGAATTGCTTGTGTATTGAACCCATGAGTGGATTATTATAGTTTTCACATGGAAAGCGATGGTGATGCACGATCGATGTCATAGGAGCTAAGATTTCGATCGTTTGGTACCCAGATTGGACGATAGCTGGGGCATCCAGAAATAGTAAAATTCATCAACCACGTTATTCGCAGCAACTGTTTGCTCAAACCAATCAAAATCTAAGGGGAAGTCATGGAAACTACCTCCTCTTCACATATAAACATCGGACTCTCCTCATTTGGCCTCTTATTTACCCGAAACGCCGGAAAAATTGTTCGAGTCCTAAAAATCGTTAATCGTGGCAATTGCTTGTGCAATGATCCCATGAGTGGATTCTTATAGTTTTCCTTTGGAAAGAGATGGTTATGCACTATCGATTTCATAGGAGCCATGATTTTGATAGTTTGATGACCGGATTGGCCGATAGCTGTGGCTGCCAGAAATAGTAAAATTCTTCAACCCCGCGATTAGCAGCAACTGTGCGATTATTCCAATCAAAATCTCAAGGAAATTCATGTCAAACTACCACCTCTTCACATAGAAATAACAGACTCTCCTTATTTGGCCTCTTATTCACCCCTAAACAGCAGTAAAATCCGTGCGAGTCCAAGAAATCGCTCACTGTGGCAATTTCTTGTGTATTGAACCCGTGAGTGCATTATTATAGTTTTCACATGGAAAGTGATGGTGAAGCACTATCGATGTCAATGGAGCCAAGATTTCGGTTCCCTTAATGCCCAGATTGGTCGATGGCTTGGGCTGCCAGAAATAGTAATATTCATCAACCCCTCTATTTTGCAGCTCATGAAAAGTCCTGGGAAACTACCTCAACTTCACATAGAGACATCAGACGCTCTTTATTTGGCATCTTATTTACCCAAAACGTCGGCAAAATCCGTGCAAGTCCTAGAAATCGTGCACCATGGCAGTTGCTTGTGTATTGAACCCGTGAGTGCATCATTATAGTTTTCACATGGAAAGCGATGGTGATGCATTATCGATGTCGTAGTAGCCAAGATTTCAGTCGTTTGATACCTGGATTGGCCAATAGCTGGTGCTACCAGAAATAGTTAAATTCGTCCACCACGCTATTAGCTGGGGCTGCCAGAAATAGTAAAATTCTTCAACCCTGCTATTTACAGCAACCGTGGGGTCATCCCAATCGAAATCTCATGGAAATTCATGGAAACTACATCCGCTTCACATAGAAACAGCTGATGCTCCTCATTTGGCCTCATATTTTCCCCAAAACGCCTGCAAAGTAAGTGTGTTTCCCAGAAATTGTTCACCATGTCAATTGCCTGTGTATTGAACCCGTGAGTGGATTATTATAGTTTTCATATGAAAGCGATGGTGATGCACTACTGATTTCGTTGGTGCCAAGATTTAGGTCGATTGATGACAGGATAAGCCGATAGCTTGGGCTGCCAAAAATAGTAATATTCATCAACCCTGTTATTCGTTTCAATTGTTAGATCAAAACAATCATAATCTCATGAAAAGCCATGGAAACTATCTCCTCTTCACATAGAAACCACAGACGCTCCTCATTGGGCTCCAATTTATCCTAAATGCCAGCGAAATCTGTGCGAGTCCGAGAAATCGTTAGCCATGGCAAATGCTTGTGTATTCTACATGTGAGTGGATTCTTATAGTTTGGTCAAACCAATCAACTCAATGGAAGTCATGGAAACTACCTCATCTTCACATAGAAACAGCGGACGCCCCTCATTTGGCCTCTTATTTACCTAAAACGTCGACAAAATCCGTGCGAGTCCCAAAAATTGTTCACCTTGGCAATTACTTGCGTATTGAACCCGTGATGGATTATTATACTTTTCACATGGAAAGTGATGGTGATGCACTATCGATGTCGTAGGAGCCAATATTTCGGTCGTTTGATGCCCGGATTGGCCGATAGCTGGTGCTGCCAGAAATAGTAAAATTCGTCAACCACTCTATTAGCAGTAACCGTTATATCATATCAATCTAAATCTCTTGGGAAGTCAAGAAAACAACTTCCTCTTCACATAGAAACCACGGACGAACCGCATTTGGCCGCTTCTTTCTCCAATAACGGTTGTGAAATCCGTGCGAGTCTAAGATGTCATTAACAGTTGCAATTGTTTGTGTATTGAACCCGTGAGTGGATTCTGATAGTTTTCCTATGGAAAACAATGATGATGAAATATCGATTTCATATGGGCCAAGATTTCGGTCGTTTGAAGCTCAGATTGGCCGATAGCTGGGGCTGCCAGAAATAGTAAAATTCTTCAACCCCGCTATTTGTAGCAACCGTGGGGTCATCTCAATCGAAATCTCTTGGGAAATCATGGAACCAACATCCGCTTCACATAGAAACAGCTGACACTCCTCATTTGGCTTCATATATTACCAAAACGCTTGCAAAATCCGTGTGTTTCCCAGAAATTGTTCACCGTGGCAATTGCTTTTGTATTGAACCCGTGAGTGGGTTATTATAGTTTTCATATGGAAAGCGATGGTGATGCGCTATCAAAGTCGTTGGAGCGAAGATTTAGGTCGTTTGATGACCAGATAAGCCGGTAGCTTAGGCTGCCAGAAATAGTAATATTCATCAACCCCGTTATTCGTTGCAACTGTTTGATCAAACCAATCAAAATTTCATGGAAAGTCATGGAAACTATCTCCTCTTCAAATAGAAACCACGGACGCGCCTCATTTGGCTCCAATTTACGCAAAATGCCAGCGAAATCCGTGCGAGTCCGAGAAATAGTTAACAATGGCAATTGCTTAGGTATTGAACCTATGAGTGGATTCTTATAGTTTTCCCATGGAAAGCGCTGGTGATGGACTATCGATTTCATAGGAGCCAAGATTTCGGTCTTTTAATGCCCGGATTGACCGATAGCTGGGTTTCCAAAAATAGTAAAAATTCTTCGACCCTGCTATTCGCAGCAACCGTGCGGTCATCCCAATCGACATCTCATGGAAAGTCATAAAAACTACATCCCCTTCACATAGAAACAGCAGACACTCTTCATTTGGCCTCTTATTTTCCCAACACGCCTACAAAATCCTTGCGAGTCCCAGAAATCGTTCACCTCGGGAATTGCTTGTGTATTGAACCCATGAGTGGATTATTATAGTTTTCACATGGAAAGCGATGGTGATGCACGATCGATGTCATAGGAGCTAAGATTTCGATCGTTTGGTACCCAGATTGGACGATAGCTGGGGCATCCAGAAATAGTAAAATTCATCAACCACGTTATTCGCAGCAACTGTTTGCTCAAACCAATCAAAATCTAAGGGGAAGTCATGGAAACTACCTCCTCTTCACATATAAACATCGGACGCTCCTCATTTGGCCTCTTATTTACCCGAAACGCCGGAAAAATTGTTCGAGTCCTAAAAATCGTTAATCGTGGCAATTGCTTGTGCAATGATCCCATGAGTGGATTCTTATAGTTTTCCTTTGGAAAGAGATGGTTATGCACTATCGATTTCATAGGAGCCATGATTTTGATAGTTTGATGACCGGATTGGCCGATAGCTGTGGCTGCCAGAAATAGTAAAATTCTTCAACCCCGCGATTAGCAGCAACTGTGCGATCATTCCAATCAAAATCTCAAGGAAATTCATGTCAAACTACCACCTCTTCACATAGAAATAACAGACTCTCCTTATTTGGCCTCTTATTCACCCCTAAACAGCAGTAAAATCCGTGCGAGTCCAAGAAATCGCTCACTGTGGCAATTTCTTGTGTATTGAACCCGTGAGTGCATTATTATAGTTTTCACATGGAAAGTGATGGTGAAGCACTATCGATGTCAATGGAGCCAAGATTTCGGTTCCCTTAATGCCCAGATTGGTCGATGGCTTGGGCTGCCAGAAATAGTAATATTCATCAACCCCTCTATTTTGCAGCTCATGAAAAGTCCTGGGAAACTATCTCAACTTCACATAGAGACATCAGACGCTCTTTATTTGGCATCTTATTTACCCAAAACGTCGGCAAAATCCGTGCAAGTCCTAGAAATCGTGCACCATGGCAGTTGCTTGTGTATTGAACCCGTGAGTGCATCATTATAGTTTTCACATGGAAAGCGATGGTGATGCATTATCGATGTCGTAGTAGCCAAGATTTCAGTCGTTTGATACCTGGATTGGCCAATAGCTGGTGCTACCAGAAATAGTTAAATTCGTCCACCACGCTATTAGCTGGGGCTGCCAGAAATAGTAAAATTCTTCAACCCTGCTATTTACAGCAACCGTGGGGTCATCCCAATCGAAATCTCATGGAAATTCATGGAAACTACATCCGCTTCACATAGAAACAGCTGACGCTCCTCATTTGGCCTCTTATTTTCCCCAAAACGCCTGCAAAGTCCGTGTGTTTCCCAGAAATTGTTCACCATGTCAATTGCCTGTGTATTGAACCCGTGAGTGGATTATTATAGTTTTCATATGAAAGCGATGGTGATGCACTACTGATTTCGTTGGTGCCAAGATTTAGGTCGATTGATGACAGGATAAGCCGATAGCTTGGGCTGCCAAAAACAGTAATATTCATCAACCCTGTTATTCGTTTCAATTGTTAGATCAAAACAATCATAATCTCATGAAAAGCCATGGAAACTATCTCCTCTTCACATAGAAACCACAGACGCTCCACATTGGGCTCCAATTTATCCTAAATGCCAGCGAAATCTGTGCGAGTCCGAGAAATCGTTAGTCATGGCAAATGCTTGTGTATTCAACATGTGAGTGGATTCTTATAGTTTGGTCAAACCAATCAACTCAATGGAAGTCATGGAAACTACCTCATCTTCACATAGAAACAGCGGACGCCCCTCATTAGGCCTCTTATTTACCTAAAACGTCGGCAAAATCCGTGCGAGTCCCAAAAATTGTTCACCTTGGCAATTACTTGCGTATTGAACCCGTGATGGATTATTATACTTTTCACTTGGAAAGTGATGGTGATGCACTATCGATGTCGTAGGAGCCAATATTTCGGTCGTTTGATGCCCGGATTGGCCGATAGCTGGTGCTGCCAGAAATAGTAAAATTCGTCAACCACTCTATTAGCAGTAACCGTTATATCATATCAATCTAAATCTCTTGGGAAGTCAAGAAAACAACTTCCTCTTCACATAGAAACCACGGACGAACCGCATTTGGCCGCTTATTTCTCCAATAACGGTTGTGAAATCCGTGCGAGTCTAAGAAGTCATTAACAGTTGCAATTGTTTGTGTATTGAACCCG